>VXBU01004548.1:49275-81252 GCA_013400315.1 Bombycilla garrulus | reverse complement strand
TATTCGTATTATATATAATTATATAATACTAATAATAAATATAATAATTAGATGTGTAACTTTCTTTTTTTTTGCAAGGTAGAAACTACCAGGAAAGCCAGAATATGGCCAGGGATTACAGCCTTTGAGACATAATTAATTTAACAAAAAGCCCTCTTACTTTGCTATTTGAACTAAAATGCCCATTTTCTTCACTTAAATCACTGCATTTGCTCCTTTACAGTCATGCTGATAAAACTTAAGCAAAGAGTACTTGAAAGAGCTGAATATCTGAATTTAAAGCCAAAAATGTACTTCTGTATCACGGATCATTACCAAACTAAGCAGCAATTTATAAACCCATCTTATCTTCTAATAAAAAACTGAAATTAATGTACAGCAAATTGCTTCCAGCTCAGGAAATGTGCATACAAATGTCTAACCTCAAATCAAAAACCGCAAAAACTATCCAGGAGGATTTTTTGGCCATGTTTCTTTTAAATAGATTTAAATAATTCACCCTTATAAATGCCATCATTTGAGTGTGTTTCTTCTAAACACTTTGGGACTCCTGACTGTTTATGTTGAAAGCATTTTTAAGGTTACAGAATTACTGTAGCAACTGCAGCTAAAAAAGAAAGTTATTCAGTGTCAATTTCAACTGAATGTTTAAGTGTAAAAGATGTAAAAGATGACAGACCCTTATTTTAAAGGAGATCTACCTAGAATCTTGCTGAAATTTTTGATCCAAAACCAGCAGTGTGATCCTCGGTTTATAGGGAAGAATTAAAATTCACATCTCTTTCAAGATCACACCGCTGAGAGCTGAAAGGACGCACTCTTGTGCTCAGCTTGTATTGGTTTGGTGGATGTTTTTGGATGATAAATTCAAATTCCCTCTCTGTGTGTGTTGGCAGCTGGGAGATCTGCTCTATGAGAAAAGGCAGTACGGCAAAGCCAAGTGGGCTTGCATCAAGATGAAGGAGAAGCAGTACGAGCAGAGCATCTGCCTGGGCTTCATGAAGCTCATGAGGTACATCTGTGAGCAGAACTCCTCAGGTAAGGGAATCTTCCTTGGGCTAGGTGGTATGAGTCTTGAGAGACTTTATTATTGTTTGGGGTTTTGTCTCGTCAATATTTAGTGGCATAGAATAAGTGGGATGGACTCTTTGGGTGGTGTTGGAAACAAAAAAGCTTAATAACTGCAAAAATAACAAATTCTCTTTAGAGAAAAAGCTGTGCTAGAGACAGGAGGGTCCCTGTCTTTGCTAAAAAACCCCAAAATGCCACAAGGTTTTTTTGTTTAGTGCTTTTAGTGGTAACAGTCCAGGCAGGGCTTTTGGCACTCATCCAACACAGGTAGCCCCAGGAGTGAAGTGAAGTTTAGGGGGTTCTATGAGGTGTCCTGGTTCAGAACACTTTTAAATTGGGAAAGAAAGTTGTGGCTTCTTCACCTTTTATGGGGAATAAAGAGAACTCAAATTCCTTCCCACACTGGGCCCTTTGTCCTTGGGGGGGTGTATTACTGCACACCTCCACCCTACAGCAGTGAGAAAACTGGATTTCTGCCCTCACTCACAATTAGGGACATGCTCTGAACAGCTTTTCCCAAATTTTCACACCCTAGAGGGATGGTTTTTCCATGATACAGCCTTTCAAATCATGGAAATCATGGAATGGTTTGGGTTGGAAGGAGTTGAAATCCCATCCAGTGCCACCGCTGCCATGGCAGGGACGGTTTCCAGAGGCTGCTCCAAGCTCTCTGCTGGAAATCTGGCATTTCCTACAGGATTTCCAGGGTTTCATTTTTACAGCAGCACTGAAATCAGCTGTCAGAGTGTGCCACCAAAAGGGACCAGAGTTTTCTGCCTTCTTCCCTTTAGTTCAAGATATTAAATTATCCCTGTCCCAAGGGACACGGCAAATTTGTGGCTGAAGCATGTTTTCCAGAAAAATAATCCAGTTTTAAGTCAAAATAATGGCAAATCCACCATGTCCTTGAGAGCTGTGCCTGCCTGTAAAATGT
Organism: Bombycilla garrulus; assembly: GCA_013400315.1. Classification (NCBI taxonomy): domain Eukaryota; kingdom Metazoa; phylum Chordata; class Aves; order Passeriformes; family Bombycillidae; genus Bombycilla; species Bombycilla garrulus. Next base: position 79,247 of record VXBU01004548.1, on the reverse strand, counting down.
GCACCTGGTGTCCAATCCAATTTAATCTGGTTTTCACTTCCAGACACCAGTTCTCATATTTTTTTATCCTCCAGTTGCTACAAGTTTTGCCATGCTTGGTGCTCTGTGCAGTAATAGACTCAGCCCTAAAACGTCTTTACAAGAAAATACAAACATTGATCACAAAAGCTTTCCCTTCCTCAGGTACCTCCCCATTCTTTTAACACGGTTTAAGAGTAATTTTAGCTCCAGAACTGCAGGGTTTTTATCAAACTATACAGGAGCAAAGTTCCCTCTGTCAGCCATCTCTGCCTCCTGCAGTCCAAACGCACAACAGTACACAAAAATACTGCAACATTTTTAACAACAGCAAACCTTCAATGAATTCACAGAGCAGCCCCTTCTCTTGCCTGCAGTTTTGTTCCCAAATATTTAAACCACGACTCAAGGTCAGTTTGAAGATAAACACAACTCCTTCAGGAGGGGGAAAAGATTTCAGGCAAACTCCCTGCCCTACATGAAGAGGGGGGAGCTCACTAAATACTGTGCTTTGGACACAAATGCACAAACACTTACACACACACACACTACAAAGCACAGTGAGATCATGGAATCACAGATCCCAGAATGCCCAGGGTGGGAGAGCCCTCCAAGCCCATGGAGTCCAAGCCGTGCCCAACTCCTCAGCCAAACCCTGGCACCCAGTGCCACATCCAGGCTTTGTTCAACACATCCAGGGACGGTGACTGCAGCACCTCCCCGGGCAGCCATTCCAGAACTTGATCACCTTTCTGGGAAGAACTTCTTCCCAAAATCCAACCTGGATTTCCCTTGGTGCAGCTCAGGCTGTGTCCCCTGGTTGTGTCAGTTCTGCAGACAGAGCCCCAGCCCAGCTGAGCGCAGCCACCCTGCAGGAGCTGTAGAGACATTGCAGAGTTTTGGAGATGGTTTGGGTGGGAAGGGACCTTAAAGATCTTCCTGTTCCACCCCTGCCCTGGCAGGGATACCTCCCAGTGTCCCAGGCTGCTCCAAGCCCCAGTGTCCAACCTGGGCTGGGACACTGCAGGGATCCAGGGGCAGCCACAGCTGCTCTGGGCACTCACTGCTACCTCCAAACGCTACTCCCAGCTTGGGGCACAGCCCCCTGCCAAAACCATGCCAATGAAATCCCTTCCCTAACCCCGTGGTGCTCATTTTAAGAACTCAGCACAATCTCAGCAGTGTGCAAACCTGCTCCTGTGTGCCCTGACCGCTCTGAACGCGCTGTGTGTGGCAGGGCTGTACCTGGGGATCACGGTGCCCATCGTGACCATCGTGCACACCAACGAGGCGCACTCGGCCATGACCCAGGCGGTGACAGTGGCCTATTACCTGCCTGAGGTGCTGCAGGAGCAGCCCCCACACCCCTTCGATTCCGACATCATCATCGAGGAGTGGCCTGCCACCATTGTCTACAGCAGGTGAGAAATGCTGTGACTGCTCTGCCAAGCACAGGGAAAACGTGCTGCTCTCAATCTGGGCACGTCAGGATTTTTGGAACTTGTAAAAGTTAAAACTTAATTTTCAGGAGTTGCAAAAGCTGCCTGTTTTATCAACGGGATGGTCAGGAAATAATAGTTACCAATTTCTAACAGGGAAAGGTTCTTCCCCCAGAGGGTGGGATAAGCACTGGAACAGCTCCCCAGGGAATGGGCACGGCCCCGAGGCTGCCAGAGCTCCAGGGGTGTTTGGACACCAGAGATGCCAGGCTGGGATTGTTGGGGTTTTGGCAGGGCCAGGACTGGACTCCACAATCCTTGTGGGTCCTTCCCAGCTCAGGATATTTTGATTCTGTGACCTTTGTGATGAGGCTCTGCCCTGTGGCACCTCCACCCCTGCCTGCCTTTCCCAGGCTGTTCCAGAGGGAATGGCAGTGTTGTCCATGACTGGAGTCCACAATCCCTGTGGGTCCCTTGCAACTCAGGTTATTCTACATTTATATCAATTACTTGATAAAACAATGCATCTGTAAAAGCGTAATTAAACACCCTCAGACTATTCTGTAGTCGGGAACAAAGTGTCTGACATGGCACAGAAAACTTGAAGAAAAAATTGTTTGGGGTCAGTCACAGTCAGTACCATTGGTGAAACACAACCAAGTAATTCAGAAGGCATTTCTGGGTTCTGGAAAAACAGTGGGTTTAAAATCAATCACAGCATGAACTAGGTTGGAAAAGACCTTTGGGATCATCATGATGCCTGGAAAGGCTGAGCTGGAAACAGACACCAGGGAGAATAAAAGGATAAAAGGGATTTATTGGAAGGATCCAGCTTGGGCAGTGCAGGAACCCCTTGGGGCTGCACCCAAGTCAAACCCACAAATGGGCACAAAATGAATCCTGGGCACCAGGCCTCACACTTTGATAGGTTTGGGTCCATCAGCACATTGGAGTTCATTGTCCAATTCCAGCTCCAGCTGATGAAGCTCCATCCTCCTTGTTCCCTCTCTTCCTTCACTGCTGTTTCCACTCTTGGGCCTCCAATTTGTCCTTGGTCCCAGCTGGAAAGGAATTGTTTTGTGTCCCTGCTCTGTGCAGAGAGCTCAGCAACCCTGAATATGAAACCCAGAACTGCACACTGAAAGATCACAGAGTTTGAAAAATAGAAAAGCTCAAACTTAAAGCTTCAGTCGGGTCCAACCCATGACCTAACACCACCTTGTCACCCAGACCATGGCACCGAGTGCCACATCCAGGCTTTTCTTAAACCTCTGCAGGGACAGTGATTCCAGCAGCTCCCTGGGCAGCCCTTTCCATGCCCAATCACTCCTCCTGTGAGGAGCTTTTCCCTCGTGTCCAGCCTACACCTCCCCCATTGCATCTTACGGCTCTCCCCTCTTGCCCTGTCGCTGTCCCCTGGGTGCAGAGCCACCCTCAGCTGTCAGGGTCAGCTGTAGCTGACCTGAACTGATGATTGCAGGAGCTTCAGAGGGATCACCAACGAGGACTCCATCATGAGAGAGATCAACCTGCTGGCAGCCATCCTGGAGAGCCCCGAGCTGTGCCTGCGGGACACCTTCATCATCGCCGGCTACACCAACCCCGCCGCCGCCGACCGCCACAACGAGATCTGGTTCCTGCAGAGGCCCTGAGCTGCTGCTGCCCCACGGAGCCTCTTCCTGCTGCCCCATGGATCCTCCTCCTCCTGCTGCTGCTGCCCCACGGAACCTCCTCCCTCCCCCAGGTGACCCCGGGCAGCCCAGGTGTCCCCCCTCACAGGTCAGCAAGGGGGCTCCCAGCTGGGTTAGGAACAGCCGGCCCACACCCACAGATCCCCAGAGCAACTCTGACAGCTTTCACACCAATTTGATGGAGGGTTTTAGCACTTTAAAAGTTAGTTCACCTTATCTCTTTTCTTGGCCAGGTAAGGAGGCAGAGATCTCTCCCCTCACGCACTTATTGGCGTCCCCAGCCTGCCTGTGGCTCGGGATGGTCCCTGGGGACATCCTGGAGCCCCGGCCTGCTCTGGTGCTGCACAAAGACCCTGCTGGGGTTCGCAGTGTGACACACCAAACCCACCTCACACAGGCAGAGAAAGAATGTCCAGGTCTTAGTTCTGAGGAGAACTACCGGATTTAGCCCATGGGATTAGAGCATGGAGTAAGAAGAGGCCAATGCTGACAGCTGTGGCACAGAGACCCCCCGTGTTTACCTCAGAAAGCTCCCAACCAAAGCACCCCGAGTCTGGAGAGAGACCAAAAAGGCATCACAGTCCAAAATTACGGGTTACCCTCATGACACAACCCCAGGAATCCCATGACTGGCTCTGGCATTCCTAAGGAGACATTGGTTATTTTTAACTGCAGTTTTCTGAACAGTTTCTTCTCCCAGCTTTGCTGGGTGTTACAACACTGCAGCTGGAGTAAATTGTTCAGTACTTCTGGCAGTCCCTTTTGCTGTTAAAGGCATAAATGGCACAAATGTCCACAGAGATCCCAGCTGGCAGTGACCCTGGGCAGAGTCCTCTGCCAGGAGCTGCTGCTCCAGACAGCACAGCTGGCTTTGGGAACCCCAGGGACAGGAGCCACGGCCCCTCTGGGCCCTGTCCCAGGTCTGACCACCCTCACTGTGAGAGTTTTTTCTTCCTGATGTCAATTTGTTGTTTGTTTTGCCCTTCAGCCCTGTGATAACCCCTCAGCTGCCAGCCTGAGCTCCCACATTCCAGAGCCCCCAGAAGGTCTGGGAGCAGCATTCCCACAGCCGTGCTCCACACAGCCCGAGAGCACCCACTGCACTTTAGAGTCAGCATAGCAAACAGTTCTGTTCTCCAAAATCCAGCCCTAATGCCTCCCCTCACTGTCACGATGGTAGAGTTCATTCTTAATAGAAGTAAATGTCTTTTTATATAAAATTCACTGAGTACATCACCAGCACTATTTATTGGTTACAGGATTCCAGCAGAGCTTCTGTGCTCTTTAATTCTAACACACAGACCAGCAACCAGAGCTGCTAACTCCCAGCAAGGTGAAAAAACAACTCCAAAAATGGATTTGTGTGTTCTGAAAGAACCTGCAGCCTCCTGGTGCCACAGGGAGGGCTCTGTGCTCCACCCAAACCCTCTCCCTGAGCAGCAGGACCAGAGTGGCCCCGGTTTAAGAGGGACCAAGGTGCCCTCTGGTGCCTGCTGGGCACGGAGATTCCTTGGGAAGCAGCAGGGACAGGCGGAAAAGGAAACAGAAAATTAAAAAAGAGACACAAAAGCCTTAGGTTTAACACAATCAAACCAAGAGTCTTGATGGAGAGAGAAAAAAAACCAAACCAAAACCCATATCAACTAAAATGCAATACAGTGTCGTAGCCTGGGAGAAGGAAAATTAAAAATGCCAGCCAGTATTAAACTAAAAGCTCTTAATTAAAGAAAATTAAGAAAATATTTTTAAAACTGAGTTGAATAGAGGGACCAGGGAGGAATTAAATAAAAGGTTTTGTCCTCATATCCTCCTCCAGATTTTTCTAAGAGACAATAAAAGTAATTTTCACCTTTCACAAGGTTTTATGGCAAATTAAAGAAATTTCTGCCATCTGATAGCTTTTGCCAGTGAGGGAAATTCTCATTATGCTTTGGCACAACAGACATTGGCTAGCTCCTGGAAGCAGTGAAATCCTCTCACCACAGAGCAGCAGTTTGTACATAATTTACATTTTAAACCTGTCCTGCAAAAGCATCTGCTGTGTCTGATGTCCCTGTCCATAGGCACCCCTCCCATGGCTCAGCTCCCCTGGGTGATGTTCTAGAAACATCCCTGAACCATGAGCAGATCTATCTGAGTGTGCTGATATTTCACCTGCAGCCCAGCATTCCCTGCTCTAACGGCAAACTGTGAATTCCCACATAGTATTTATTTATTCTGACTTCTGTTAGATGGCTTCTGCTGCTGAGAAAAAACAAAACAAAACAGAAACCAACTACTTCAGCTCCAGTTTGGAGACACACTTTATGGCTTGGTACCAACAGCTGTCGGTGGCCCTCATGAGCACAGGGAGCAACAGCTCCAGTGTTTAGCTGACATAAAATACAGTTTATTTCATTGTTACACCAGTGAATGCCAAGCAAACATCGCTGTTCCTCAGATCTGACAACATCATGTCAGGATGATTGCCTGGAACAGGTATTTTGTTATCCACCCCTGGCTCTACTTTGGGAGCCACTCATGGATTTTCAGTTTTAACGTGAAATTATTAGCTTTCCACTCATGAAAGGAGATAATAAATCAGCATTCACCCCTGTTTTTTGAAGATTAAACGATGTAGCCTTAACAGATAAGTGTTATCCTGCATATACTGTGTATTTTCCAAACCAGAGTTAGTGCCTAAAAAGTTGATTCCAGCTATTGTGATACTCAGGGCCTTGCTTATTGTATGTAAAGACATCTCCCCAGAGTTCCTCTGGCATTGTTAGCTGTGCTGTCTGACACTGTCCTTCGTTCACACTGAAATGTTGTCTTGTTTACTGTTTGTCACAATTAAAGAGAAGGATTTTTCTCGTGCACAGGACCCCTGGCTCTCTGTTCTTGCAGCACACGCAGCTGCTTTTGCTCTCCTGCCTTGGGATGCTGCTGTGGCTTTACAAAAGCCATTCAAGCCCTAAATTTGAAATGGTCACCTCCAGAGCCAGGAGCTGAGGTCCAGGAGCCCCTTGGGTGAGTGCTGGGGCTGCAGAGCTGAGGCTGGGCCTGGGCACCATCCCTGCAGCCCTGGGTGTTACTAGAAGTTGTGTTCTCCAGGAAAGCAGCAGCAATAGAAATGCAAATGCAGGCAGAGGAAGGAAACAGAGAGCTCTGCAGTCCCAGGGCACTGCAGGCAAGGCTGCTGCAGCCAAACCAGCTCATTGCAGCTGAAAGCCCGGTGAAACACCCCAGAATAAACCCCTGCACTTATCAGAGGCACCTGCGGTGATACAAAACTACTGGAAGGTTTCTCTTTATCAGGGGAAGTTCCTCATTTAAACACTCTCAGGTCACTGGGTTGAAAACAGCTGAGGCACTCTCAAGTTTGCCTTTCAGTGTTCCTCACAACCAAAATCAATCAACTTGAACCAAAACTATGCTCTGAAGCCAACAGTCTGCTATATAACTTCATCCTAACTTTTTATGCCTCTAAAAAAAAAAACAAACAAAAAAACCAGATATTTCAGACTTTTCAGAGTGCTATTTTATGTAACATCATTTGCCTACAAGTATCTTACAAGGAAGGCACAGATCACTAAGGTACAACTGACTGACAAACACTTTTACCCCCATAAAAATCTCTCTTATATTTGGGCATTAAAAATTGATAACAAGAAAAAAAAATCATAATAGAAACAGGCCAATAAATAAATAAATAAGCCAAATAAATGAATTAGAAAAAACCTTCAGGAGAACTAACTACAATCACAGATGACTTAAATCTCTAAAGAATATTCTTAATCAGAGAAAATGTTCCAGTCCACACACAGATTCCTTAAGGCATTCTCAACATCTTAATTCTGCTGACTTCTGCCAAATGCAGAAACCTCAGTTTAGGTCTGGTGTCAATTTTGCAAAGACTCCTGAAAGAGGGTGAGGAAAATTCAATGGCAAGTTTTCCACCTGAGCTTTCCAAGTTACTGCAGGGTAAAAGGTGTCACTGGTGCAAAGAGAAACTGCAGCTGCTGGAGTTGAAACCATGTTGCCTAATGTACCCTACAATCAAGTTAATTACATAGGAAAGTGTGCATTTATAAACACTGCCAGTCTAGACAGAGATGATAAAACATTTACTGTCACTGAACAAAAAGGAAATGCAGCCACCCACCTTGATGTAAGTGTTCTGAATTTCTACCAGTTCTTCCCCAAGTGGAACTACGATTTTTTCCACTTGTCTCTCGTGAGAGTAAGGCTGAATTTCTGGAGAATCTTCAGCACACACCTCAATCTGAGCAATCAGCAAGTTGGAGATAACTTGTTGCACAGCCTGGTAGAGAAGCCACAAAAACAAAGTAACTATTTCCATATTTTAGCAGGGGTTACAAGAAATGGTAAGGAAAAGGCACCTTCTAACTACTATGAAACATGAAAGAAAGGTCAGGAAATGGAATCCCAGACTGGCTGGGGTTGGAAAGGACCTTAAATCTCATCTCATTCCACCCCTGCCATGGCAGGGACACCTCCCACTGTCCCAGGCTGCTCCAGCCCCAATGTCCAGCCTGGCCAGGGATCCAGGGGCAGCCACAGCCCACAAATAAATAATATATGGCTTATAGCACGAGAAACACCAAAACCTATCAAGTAATGGATTGTAAAGAGATTCAGTCTTGATATGGAATTCCTCAGGACCCTGCAGAGGCTCCAAGGAGCAGAGCTTGCACCCAACATTGATGATTTAAATCAGACAAGTCGCTTTGGCTCACCTTGGTGTCACTGCCTGGGGTGGCACTCAGGGCCAGCACCCGGAATTGATTTGTGTATTTGCTCAGCTCCCTCACAACCTAAGAACAGGAAAGCTTCATTAATACCCTTAAAGGAGATTATTTGCTTGTACAAACTACATCAATGAAAATACCCACTAAGTAGGAAAGGCTTAACAAAACACACTAAAAATACTGAATCACAGAATGGTTTAGATTGGAAGGGATCTTAAACCTCATCCAGTGCCACCCCTGCCATGGCAGGGACACCTCCCACTGTCCCAGGGGGTCCAACCCCAGTGTCCAACGTCGCCTTGGGCACTGCCAGGGATGGGACATCCTGGAAATGTACCAAGAACAACCTGGGAAAATTATGAAATGATTTCTCACTTGATTTAACAAAAGTATAGACAGCCCACTAACTCAGGTGAGCTGCCAAAAAAGTGAGTCTGAAGAAAAACTCTACAAAATGTAATTAATGGATGATTAATCCTATGTAATCTGAACTCCACAATTACCTACTAAATTTCGCCAGTGTATCAAAGTAACCTCTAAGGTCACCTATTGCTCTCAGGAGATTAATCCATGATAATGCTACAAACTCTTGGCTAATCAACACAAACCCCAAATTTAAAAACAAATCGTGAACTGACTTGTCTCTGCTAAAGAAGAAACACTGGTAAAAAAATACTGTTTTTTAACATTGCCCAGCCAAAAATATTTTAAACCAGAATTACAATTTAATGTAATTAAATTATTACACAGGTATTACTAATCAACAAGGCAGTAACAACACAGAGGAGAGTTGGAGCTCTTTCAAACAAGTTAAGGACCTCAAGGACAATCTCCCCACAGCAATGACAGTGACACTTTATGGAGACCCTGAAAGCAATTTTGGGGAAGGTTTTTGTAACTGGGAGAGAAGAGTGGGGTGGCTCCAGCCCTACCTGGCAGTAGGCATGATTGCCAAGGGCTTTGTGGGCTTCATCAATAACCAGACATTTGATCTCCACAGCTGGACAGGTCCCACGAGAGAGGTCATTGACCATGATCTGAGGCGTGAGGAAAAAGACTCTCTTGGTGCTCCACAGCTCCCGCCGGCCCAGAGCCTGGGTTCCTCCTGGAAATTCCAGAAACAACATTAGGGAGCTGTTCTGCTGAGAACAAGGCATGGCCTTGATCCGAGAGTGACAGGACTGGCATGCACATAAAACATGGAATGGTTGGGATTGGAAAAGGACCTTAAATCCCAGCCAGTGCCACCCCTGCTATGGCAGGGACACCTCCCACTGTCACAGGGACACCTCCCACTGTCACAGGCTGCTCCAATGTCCAGCCTGGCCTTGGGCACTGCCAGGGATCCAGGGGCAGCCACAGCTGCTCTGGGAATTCTATTCCAGGCCCTCCCCACCCTCATAAAATACAATGACTAGGAAGAGTTTTTTTGCATCAAAAACTTAAATCTAGAACCATGGAAATCAAGGCTGGGAAGCTCAAGATGCCTCATAGCTGCCCACTGCCCTAAACATCATTTAAAATACCTCTGGGAAAGGTCTGGGCCTAAAAACAGGTTATGGGTTCAGTCATTAAGGCTGTTGCCTCAGCGAGGAATAAACTGCAGCTCAGGGGGCTGCAGAAACTTCATGAAAAGGGGAAAGGAAATTGATGAGGAAAGTGACAAGGTGAAGGGAGGGGGGAACTACTATAAAATGGATTTAAAGAGCCATTATTCCTTGGCTTAAGCGCTGTGTGGGCAGAGACGTGCACACTGTGACCCACAGGGCTGCACCCCGGCGCTTCACCCTTTATACAGGTGACCTGGGGTTTTAACTACTGCGAACCCAACAGTTAGCCCTTCAAACACCTCTCGGGCTTTATTTTTTTCCCCTTGCGCTGTGGTTTTTCACACCTTGCAGCACGCCGGCCCGTACCTGTCATCTCCGCCATGTCTCGGGACGGGATGCCCATGACGCGGCCGCACGCCTCCATCTGCTGAGCCACCAGCGGCTTGGTGGGGGCGAGGAACAGCACCTTCCCCGAGGGGAACCAGCGGTAGAAGTTGTACATGACCACGGCGGCCACGAAAGTCTTGCCCAGCCCCGTGGGCAGGCACAGGAGGGTGTTGGCCAGCAGCGCGGCGCCGGCCATGCGCTCCTGGTACGGGCGCACGGGCAGGTTGGTGGGGTAGATCCAGATGGACCCCGCCGCCTCGCTGAAGCCCTGCACCGGGACGGGGTCGGCCGCGGCCGCGGCCGCCAGCAGCAGGTCGTCATCGCTGTCCCCGGCCGCGTCCCTGTGCTCGGCTTTGCCGAGGGGCGCCCGCCAGACCTGCGGCAAAGTGCGCTGCCGGCCGCCGCTCATCCTGCCCCGCGCGCCGCCATCTTAGCCCTGCCCCGGAGCCGCCGCTCGAAATCGCCGCCAAGAGGCACGGAGAACCGCCTCCCGGCCCTCCCCTTCTCCCCCGGCCGCCTCCCGGCCCTCCCTTTCTCTCCCGGCCCTCCCCTCGCCCTGAGGCGCCCGCCAAGCCCTGTCCCGATCCCGCCGCTGCTCCCGCTCAGGGCGTGCCCCGCCAGCCCCGAGGCGGCGCCATTTTGTCCCTCCCCGAGCTCTCCCCGGGCGCTCCGCCGAGGTGAAGGGGAGGGTCGGGAAGCCGCCGCCGGAGCCTCCCCATCTCTCCCGGCCCGCCCCTTCTCCCTGCCGGGCCGCTCCCAGCCCTCCTCTCCGGAGGAGGAGCGGGAGGCGGGCGGGAAGATGGCGGCGGCCGCGGGCCCGGCGCAGCCCTGGAGCGCCGAGGAGCTGCGGAGCGAGGCGCTGGCCAAGAAGGAGATCATCAAATTCCTGCAGGAGCACGCGGCGCAGGCGGTAACGGCGCGGGATAATCGATCGCTTGCAGCTGGGTACGGGAGGTTTGGGTTTGGTTTTTTTCCTCCCCCTCATCGCCTCGCGCGCGTGTCCCGCAGTTCCTGGCGGAGCACAAGCTGCTGGGGCAGGTGAAGAACGTGGCGAAGACGGCGAATAAGGAGCAGCTGATCGCGGCTTACACGCAGCTCTTCCACACGCAGGTGAGGCCGCGGGGATGGAGCTGGGGCCGGGCAGGGCTGGGGCGATGGATGCGGCTCCTCATCCTTCCCCTCGCAGCGCTTCAAGGGCACGGACGGCGCCGAGAAGGCGGCGGAGAAGGCGAAGCCGGCCAAGGCGGAGGAGGCCAAGGGGAAGGCGGTGAAGGCGGAGGAGGCTGTGGAGGAGGTTGGTGTGATGCGCTCAACTCGCGTTTTTCGCCTGGAAAATCCAATTATCCGGGTCACCCGCCTCGGGGTGAGGGTTAGGGGGATAGCAGGGAAAGGTTCTTCCCCCAGAGGGTGGGATAAGCACTGGATCAGCTCCCCAGGGAATGGGCACGGCCCCGAGGCTGCCAGAACTCCAGGGGTGTTTGGACACCAGGGATGCCAGGGTGGGATTGCTGGGGGATCTGGGCAGGGAAGGAGTTGGGACTCCACGATCCTTGTGGGTCCCTTCTAGCTCAGGAGATTGTGTGATCCTAAGTCTTCAAAAACCTGTTTACAGCAAGTAATCTGGTGTTCATACCCCACTTTAACCTTAAGCTGTGTTTTCCTCAGATATTATAGCCCTGCAGTAACATGAACACATCATTCACTAACAGTGGCTTCTTTGGTGCCCTAAACTCAGTGGTTGCTCAGTCTTGGATATCTGAGACCATTTAACCCAGCAGTCATAACTCTATTTTTATAACCTTAGGGACCACCAAAGTACACAAAATCCATTTTAAAGAAGGGTGATAAAACCAACTTCCCGAAGAAAGGAGACACTGTCCACTGCTGGTACACAGGAAAGCTGCAGGATGGGACAGTCTTCGACACCAATATTCAATCAAGTAAGGTTATGGATATAGAAATGTGCAGATAAACTGTTGGGGTTGGTTGCAAACGCTCCTAGAGGGGATTACCTGGGCTCCTCCAGCAGGTGTGGGCAGGGGTTTGCTCCTGGAAGGTGTCTGGGAGCATTCCTGACAAACAGCTTTATCATGGTGGTGCTCCCAGATCCCGATTTTCCATGAGGTAGCAGGGGCAGTATTTTAGGACTGGCTGGTGTCAAGTGACACTGCATCCTGCCAGCCCTGGCTCTGGATTCCAGGCCGGGGAATGCGGAATGCAGGGAGTCAGTCCGGAGGGGAGATGGTGCCTGGGGAGCTCTGCCACCAGCAGGGTCCTGGATTTCTCTAAATAAACACATCTTGGGGCCGTGCTGGGGTAAATCTTTAAACATGCAGGCACTGGAATGAGAGGGATTTAAATGCTCTGGTGTGCAATATTCCCTGCCGGTGTTTTTGTGACAGATCAGAGGGTTTGGAGGTATGAAATTGTGCATTATTGGAAAGGCTTTCCCAGCAGTGATGTCCCACGCTCAGGAACAGTATTCCAGAGTCACTGGAACACTGTTTGTGATTCCTCATAATTGTGTGTTCCCTGTTGACTTCTCTTGGTTCCTTAATATGTCCACAACTTGTTCAGTCAACTTGAATAATTCAGGAATGAGTCTTTGGGGTTTGAAAGATGCTTTGGTGCAGCTTGAACATTTCATGATGTTTTTAGAGTACAGTGTTAATATTTCCCCTGAAAATCTGATATTGGGCTAAAAATATTAGAAGAACAGCTATTTATATAAAGCACAATTGTGATGGCAGATTTCTACAGAAGAGTGGAACGTGCTGCTGTGGTGTTGAGGCAAATGAATATAAAACTCTTTTCCAGGTTCAAAGAAGAAAAAAGCAGCCAAGCCCTTGAGTTTCAAAGCTGGCGTAGGAAAAGTGATCCGAGGTGTAAGTGAAGCACTCAGGGCTCCCTGCAGGAGTTTCATTGTGTGATCTGGGGTGCAGATTTTGGGTGCAGGCAGATTACAGGGGATTGCACTGGGAGGGTGGAACATTTCTCCTCAGGCAGGACATGGGACACAGGCTCTGTTCCCTGGGACCAGCCCAGTCTCGGGCTCCTGGCAGTCTGGCCCAGCAGCTGGGATCCTAATGCACAGGGCTGCATCCATTCCTGTGTGCATTCCCTGGGCTGTGCTCTGTGCCAGCCGTGCCCCCCTTTCCATGGGGAAATTCCTGCTGGTGCCACCCTGAGCTGCCCTGGCCCAGCCTGAGGCCGTTCCCTCTGCTCCTGTCCCTGTTCCTGGAGCACAGCCCGACCCCCCCGGCTGTCCCCTCCTGGCAGGGACTTGTGCAGAGCCACCAGGGCCCCTGAGCCTCCTTTGCTCCAGGCTGAGCCTTCCCGGCTCCTGATGTGGGGTGGGACTGGAGCTGGGAAGGGGCCCGGGTTTATCCCAGGGTTTATCCCGGGTTTGTGAGGGCCAGAGCCTTCCCTCAGTGGGGACACAGCACCAGTCCCTGGGAAGGGAATTCTGAAGCTGGGAATGCTGATGGAAACATGTTCCCATTGCTCCCCGGTCACAGATCTGCTCTGTGGGGCTGGTGTGGGAGCAGGGAACACCCCTGGGTGTGCCACGGGCTGGGGAGGGTGCCTGGGGCTGTGTGGGTGTTCCTGGGAGCCCCAGGAAGGGCTGGGGAAGGTGCCTGGGGCTGTGTGGGTGTTCCTGGGAGCCCCAGGAAGGGCTGGGGAAGGGGCCTGGGGCTGTGTGGGTGTTCCTAGGAGCCCCAGAAAGGGCTGGGGAGGGTGCCTGGGGCTGTGTGGGGGTTCCTGGGACTCCAGGAAGGGCTGGGGAGGGTGCTGGGGCTGTGTGGGTGTTCCTGGGAGCCCCAGGAAGGGCTGGGGAGCGTGCCTGGGGCTGTGTGGGTGTTCCTGGGAGCCCCAGGAAGGGCTGGGGAGGGTGCTGGGGCTGTGTGGGTGTTCCTGGCTGTGCAGAGGCTGCTGCCCGTCCCTGTCTGGAGCTGCTCTCTGTTGTTGCAGTGGGACGAGGCCCTGCTGACCATGAGCAAAGGAGAGAAGGCTCAGCTGGAGATTGAGCCCGAGTGGGCCTATGGCAAGAAGGGCCAGCCCGATGCCAAGTATCCTTCCAGGACCTGTGGCTGCTCAGGATTATGACCCTGACTCCTCTGCTTTGTGGGCAGGAACACAGCCGAGCCTTCACCTGTTCCCCACAGCAGGCTCGGGCCATTCCCACTCAGAGAGCTCAGGGCACTTCCTGGGGAGTGCAACTGCCCTTTTCTTTTGGAGAAAAACTCATGCAGGGGGGACCTGCTGCTGTTTTCCATCTGCATTTTTGTTCCAGCTGCTTCCAAAGGTTTCTGCCTGATGGGGATCCTAACCAGTGCTGGGAAGCAGGAGCAGGCACAGTTACAGCTGTTCTGAGGTACAGCTGAAGCAGGGGGTGGAGGAGTGATCCTGCACTGTTTTATACAGCCCTGTTTCTCTTTTCCAGCCCTTCTGGAGGAGGGGAAGGGATCGTTCTCTTGTGCTGGAATCCTGTGATCTGAGGGGCTGCCTGTACACTGCTCCTGGGTCAGGGACCCAGTGTGACCTCCCCAGCTGCAGACATGGCCGGGGCAGCTCAGGGCAGTGAGGAGCAGGGTGTGCTGCTGAAGGGGTGCCCATGGATGTCCATGGGTGTCTCCCAACAGCTCCTGCTGGGCAGCAGCTGTGGCTCCCTGCTGGATCCGGGGTGTCCAGGGATTCAGGGACATCCCAGGACACAGAAGAGGTCCCTGCTGGATCCAGGGTGTCCAGGGATTCAGGGACATCCCAGGGACACAGGAGGGGCTGGGCAGCAGCTGGGGACTCCATGCCCAGGGAGGGGTCACTGCAGGAGCCATTTCCTTTGTTTCCTTAACACTCACCCACAGGATCCCACCGAACGCAAAACTCTTCTTTGAAGTGGAGCTGGTGGATATCGAGTGAAGAATTCCCTATGCTGCTGGGAATCAATTGCTGCCAGAGAGCTTCCTGCAGGCGCTGCTGTAACTCCTGGCTCCGCTTACAGCGGTGCTGTGGAGATGAGTGCTGAGTGATGTCCCTGCCCCTGCTGTAGTGACAGCCCCACCACTAAAGCGGAGTTTGTACCTGCCCGTGCCTCCCTTCTTTGTGTCTGTGCTCCCCCTGCTCCTCTGCCGGGCACTGCAGAGCCCTGGAGCAGCAGCAGGGCCCCACCCCAGCCAGGGCTCCTTCCCTGCTGCAGAGCCCAATCCTGCAGCATTCCCCCATTCCACACTCACAGAGCATTCCCAACTCCACAATCCCACTACATAATCCCACAGCATTCCCCATTCCATACTGCCACAGCATTCCCACTCCACAGTCCTGCTCCCCCAGCATTCCCATTCCATGTATTTGGCAGCAGTTCTGCTGGCAGAGATCCGGGTGTTCCACAGGTGTTCCCAGGTGTCCAGAGCTCAGCTGAGGCATGCTGTTCTGCCTTCTGGCTCCAATGAGGCAGTCCAAGAAAGCTCAGAGCACTAATGAATTCCTCGCTTTTATTACAAAAATGGGAATGATCACTTTGATCAAAATGAAAAAAGTTTTGCTCACACCGGTGTACATGAAAAACTCTAAATACAAAACTCATCCCAAACACATTTTGTGCTTTTAAAAAAGAACGAAGGTGGTTTAATCCCTGCCCCCTCCCACAGCACAGAAGCCATGTGGCAGCTCTGCCAAGGCCCCAGGCCCAAGGGAGCCCGGGCCTGGAGCAGCTCCCTGGCAGCTGGGCTGGGAGCAGGACAAGCCTTGGCTCAGCCCTGGGGCAGAACCAACCCAAACCCCCACAGCTTCACCCACTCACTTATAGAATCATGAGACCGATGAGAATTCTTCTGATACTCCATAAATTAGTGCAGGGAATTAAAAAATGCATTTATGGTAAATGAGAATTGTACAGAGACCATTTATCAGTTACCAGCACACGAATCTTGCTTCACACGTACCCAGTGAGCAGCAGCTCGGTTCACATGCAGAGGACCAAAAGCAGGTGGCACAACAGTTCCTTCACAGCCCAAAATTAGAAAAATATAATTTTTTTATTCCATCTTTGTTGAAACTGCAGCACAGTGAGCTCCACTCGCTCTGGGGATCAGGTTGAGTGGTAATACTGTCCGTAATTCCAGGCGTTCTGGTAGTTGTACTGGAACCAAACACAGCAGCAGCATCAGCCTCGATGTCCCTGCTGCACACAGCGCAGCACAGCCCACCCCACACAGCTCCACTGAGCCCAGCTGGACCAGCACAGCCCACCCCACACAGCCCCACTGAACCCAGCTGGGCCAGCACAGCCCACCCCACACAGCTCCACTGTGCCCTGCTGGACCAGCACAGCCCACCCCACACAGCCCCACTGAACCCAGCTGGACCAGCACAGCCCACCCCCCACAGCTCCCCAGCCCCACTGAATCCTGCTGGGCCAGCACAGCCCACCCCACACAGCCCCACTGAACCCAGCTGGGCCAGCACAGCCCACCCCACACAGCTCCCCAGCCCCACTGAATCCTGCTGGGCCAGCACAGCAGCCCAGGAATGCAGGACCCTCTAGGAAAGGCAGGGAAGGCACAGAGATGGAGGTACTGTGCTGCCATAGGACAGAGCCTCGTCACAAAGTGACAGACTCAAAATATCCTCACCTGGAGGGACCCACAAGGATCATAATTCCAGCTCCTGTCCCTGCCCCAACCCCCCAACAATCCCAGCCTGGCATCCCTGGAACACCCCTGGAGCTCTGGCAGCCTCGAGCCATGCCCATTCCCTGGGGAGCTGATCCAGTGCTTATCCCACCCTCTGGGGGAAGAACCTTTCCCTGAAATCCAGCCCAACCCTCCCTGGCCTAGCTCGAAGGCTGCCACTCCTGCAGTGCTGTGTGTGAAACTCAGGGCATTTTTCCTGGCCTAGCACTGGACAGCCTGTGCTGGATGAGACTCCTCCCTCTGCCTGACTTTGAATTCCTGCCTGAATTCCTGGCCTGGCTGCAGGCAATCCCAACGCAGGGCTACCCAGGGACTGTGCCCCCACTGCTCTCCCAGTTCTAGGGGCTCTGCACAGTCTAAACACTTTTCAAAAAAACACTTCAAAACTTCCATGGATTTAAAAAACACACGGATGTGGCAGTAGGGACACGGGTCAGTGCTGGCAGAACAGCTGAACTGGATGGTCTCAGAGAGCTTTTCCAACCTCAACAATTCTATTTCAAGCTAAAATGCCCTCAGGAGGAGCCCCAGAGGACAAGCTGATTTTGTTGGTGCTGTGTACCAGCAGAAGCCATTCTCAGGCAGTACAGGAATCACTGCTTGGAGACAGTCACCATCCAGGCACATAGGAAAGGGGCTAAACAGCTCCACACAGCACAGCCCTGTGCCAGGACAGCCACCAAACTGCTCCGTGCTCCACACAGGAACAATCACACTCGTGGAGCACGCCCAGGAGGGATCAGCAAGCCAGGGAGCTGAGTTTTCTTTGCCAGGAGCTGGCAGGCCAGGGCCCATACCTGGTACCAGGCGTTGTAGTTGTAGGCAGCCTGGTTGACCTGCATGTCCCCGTCCATGAGCTGCGCCGCCGCCAGCCCCGCGTCCTCCGTCAGCAGCTTCTTCTCGTCCGGCTCCTCCGAGCTGCAGGGGAACAACACAGCCCTGGTCTGGCACCTGGAGACTGCTGGGCCTGTCCTGATCAGCCTGAACTCTGCTCAGACGGGTGAGGGAACTGGGGCAAGGGAAAGACAGCTGGTGCTGTGCTTCAGAACAGGCTGAGTTTACAGCTGGTGCTCAAACTGAAACAGCAAAGGCACGTTCCTGCTTAGACACCGAGTTATTTTACCAGCGCTGTTTGCCTCAATTCAACTCAACAACTTCTTTTCCAAAAGTGCTTCCATCCCTGGAAGTGCCTATGGCTAGGAGGGATGGAGCTCTGAGCAGCCTAAGGAAGGTGTCCCTGCCCACGGCAGGTTTTAGGGTCCCTTCCAAGGCACACAATTGTGTGAGTACTTATGACAGCACACCTCTATTTACTACACACTTCAAAGGACTAAAATGAAGTGATTCTATTGTCACATCAGTCAGGTCAAAGCTGAGAAATGCCTACACTGGCAGAGTAAAGAGCCCCCCAGTGAGGCTGCTCACTGCCCCCAGAGCTGTGCCAGCCCTGCCCTGTGCCAGCTCAGTCCGTACCCGTTCTCCGCGCGCCGCTTCAGCGTCTCCTGCTCCTTCAGCAGCGCCTGGTGCTCGTCGTAGGCGTCCAGGAGCCTGGGGAGAGCACAGCCAGTCAGGCCTTGCCAGGCTTGAAACACCTGAGCAACGCCTGCTGGAAACTCTAACAATGCACCAAACTGCAGGGTAAGAAATTTAATGAGTGACCCACCATGACGGCCAACTCCGTTCCATTCACAACAGCTCCAGCTCCCAAGCTGCTGAACCTCTCTTCATGCTTGATGCAGTTTATATCAAGCTCTTATATAAAGAATTTTTCAAGAAGTGATTTGTGATCCAGCTGCTCCTTCAGAGCCTGCTGGTGATGACAGCCACAACAGCACAGAGATGTGGGAATCAATATTTAAACACTGGGAATTATTCCAATCCCAAAGCAGCACCTACAGCCTTTTCCCACCCAGCAGGGAAGAACAAGGGTGGTTAATGCAGCACAGGAGAGTCCTGGCTAAAATTCCCACAAATACTGAAATACTCCCTGATCTGCAGCTTCTGACAGCGTGCTCTGGGTGAAAAGAGTTCCTCGTACTCATTCTGCGCTCTGGGATTATTTGGGAATTGCAAAATTCCTTGTGTTTGATCTGTCTCAGATCCCAAACTTGCACTGACTGGCTGCCATGCAGAGGCAGCAGAATTTAAGGACAGCTATTGTTAAAAACATACAAAGCAGAAAAACTGACTTGTCATTAATCCTTCTGGGTTATTTAGCTGCAAAATATAAATAAAAACAATAGACAATTAAGAGGAAAAATATATTGTAGCATTGAATTGAAAACTTTCATTTCTGGCATATCCTCCCACACAAATGCACAGTTGTTAATAGTGCTGAACACTGAAAAGCCCAACCAGTGTGGTTCTGGAACCAAGCAGCAGGAACAGAGGAACAGGGACTCAAGGGACACCTGTGTCATACACCTGTCCCATTCCCATGGGGAGCACCTCCCCTCACAGGGCTCAGCAAGGGGAAACCAACCACAGGAAAACCTGGCAGGCAGCAGAGCTCTGCTCAGTGAGGTGTTGGGCACCTCAGATAGAAAGGGGCAATTACCACAAAAGAGATTCCTGTTTGGAAATCTGTTCCTGTTTATAAATCTACTGCTGTTCAACACCAGGAAGCTGGTTTAGGAAAGCAGCTGTTCCTTACAAAGAGCTGACTGCACAAAGGAAACAATTTTACAGAAGTCACTGGCTTCTCCCTTTTCCCAGCACTCTCCCAGGGACCCCAGTTTGCCCACAGGACATCTTACTTGTTCACATCAGACCCAAAATCTTCCAAGAATTCCACTTTTCTCTGTGAGAAGGTGATCCTCATTTTGATGGACAAGGCCCCATGGATGGCCTTGTCAAAGCAGCTCAGGATGTTGTCCTCGTTCTGCTTGAGGTCACCACTGTACTCCATCTCCAGCAGGTTCAGGTACAGTTTGGTGTTTTCCTGTGCAAAGCAGGCATTAGGAGGTGTACCCCTGACCCTCACAGCAGGTGTTTAACTCCTCCACACCACAATTCACCCCATAAACACACACAACAACAGGCAATAAAGGCATTTTCCTTCCCCCCGGGCTGGTTTGTTGCACAAACAGACCAGAAGTGACCAACACCACAAAGTCAGGTGCTGCACTCTGCTGGCAGCCTCTGAGTGCCAGATATTCCTGTGCTGACACCAAACCACCGAGCACTGCCCACACCAGCAACACTGAACACACCGAGAACACTGAATACTCTAGAAATTAAAATAAAGGTGCAAAGCACACTCTGCTTCTGATGGGAACAGGCTCTAAGGTTCCAGACTCCCAAGCTGGGACCTTGGCAACGTCAGTTTAGAGGGACTGTTGTCTCCATGCAGTAATGGGACATTACATCCAGTTACAACTCCTGTCATCACTGTTGCCACGTTTTACAAAACGCTTCAGAAAGAGAGAAAGACACCAGGGCGGTTTGAGTATTGGGTAAGACAGCTAAGATGGAACACATACTTTGTCCAGTTCTATGGCTTCTGACAGCACTTTTCTTGCCTTTGGCAGGTTTTTCTGCACTTTGAAGAGGTGCCTGGCGAGTTTGATGGCATAGAAGGAGGCTTCACTGATGGACTTGGCATTCCTGACAGCATCTTCCAGCAGCTGCTCCGCCTCCTCCATGTTGCCGTGGCGGCGCTCCAGGCTCACCCTGCGCAGGCGGATCATGGCCAGCCCCAGGATGCACTCCTCAAACGTCTTCAGGATCCTTCTGGCTTCATCAATGTTGCCTGCAACAGCAGGGAGATGCTTTAGGATGGGGCAGGTGCCAGAGCTGCCCCAGCAGAGCCCCCCCTGAGAGAGGCAGGGCTGCCCTTACCCTGCTGCTCCTCGAAGGCTGCCCACAGCATGTGCACCATGGGCTTCTTGGGCAGGTGGATGGTGCAGGCCCTGCTGTACACGTGCCTCACGCCCTCGATGCTGTGGTTCTCCATGTATTTGGCATACTAGGGTTGGAAACAGAGCAGAGACCAGCCAGGTTAAAGCTTGTATTTGCCTACAAGAACATGCCAGAACGATAAAATTCTTTTGTTTAAACCCATTCAGCACCTTTATGGAACCACTAGACTAGTTTCTGTAAGGAAGGACGTAGAGAGGCAACGCAGTTGGCAAATGCAGCAGTCAAATCTGGTTGCAAGCAGACCATCTCCTAATGCAACAGATATAGTTATAGATGAACAACGTTCCACAGGGTACAAGGGTTAGTCACCAGGTCAAGGTGTGCACCAGCAGAGCCGTGAGCTGCCTCCCTTACCTTGATCCAGAAGTCCTCATAGAGGGCACATGAAATGACACATCTCTCAAAGAGGACCACGACTCGCTCGTGAGTGCCATTCTCTATCTCAAACTCTAAGTACTCTTTCCAGTTTTTCAGCTGAATTTTCTCCAGAGGTTTTACATGAAAGTAAGGCCTCTTGATCTGCAAGAGTCACAGGATGCAACTGGTGATTACAAACACACCACCAAGCGGGGTCAAACAATCAACAGCCACACAACCATCACTCAGTTCCCGCCATTTCAGCCATCAGGGCTCCAGTGACACCTCCTCATCTATCCAGGGTTATCCAGGCATGGATTGAAGATTTACTGCAGTGACATTCCAGGCTGGAAATCCCCTTTCCTAGAGAGCTTTTGGAGTGTTTGGAGATGCTGGAGGAGGACCCAAGGCAGCCCAGTGTCAGGGACATTATGGACACACTGAGCATTGCCCACACCCATCCACACAAGTGAACTGCTCACTGTGGGACACCCAGCCCACAAATTCAACTCAGGATGTGACTGAGAATCATGACAAGGAAAGACAGAGCACTGAACTGGATTTCCTATCAAATATTTACATCAATGTGGCTATAGCAAGACCACAAATTTACACCACTGTGTTGTTACTGATGGCTGCAAGAGGGGCTGGGTGGGACAGAGCTCAGCACAGAAAATTAAACATTGCTCTGTTCAAATTGAAATTCCTTTGTCTGGCTTCCTGCCAGATGCTTTGCTTTTGCTCACCATCTTTATTGCATTTGATTATGCCTCTCCTGTGCTGCAATTTCCTCTCAGATCCAAACCCATCCAAATGGATGAAGAACTTACAGTAATTAAAGAGAATCCAATTCTTCAAAGCCACCTGAAATTTAAAGCCAATCCCCCCTTCATGCTCCTCACTGATCTCTGGTGTGGAACCCACCATTTTGTGAGGTTTTTTTGCCCAGCTCACAGTCCCATTCCCGCTGAGAAAAGCTCTGAGCAATCCTCAGCCCCTGGGTGGGATGTCTGCTGTCCTTTATGGACACTGAATTCTGCAGGTCCAGCTGCTCCCAGCCCCCTGGTGCTGCAGAGCAGACACTGCTGGTACTAGAGCACGCTGTGGCCAGCAGCAGGGACACTCAGTTGCCCACACCTTTCCTGCCCAATGCCCACAGTTCCCAAATTCTCCCAAGTCCCACAGATGTGCATCTTAAGGCTTCCCACGGCAGGAATGTGGGACACTGTGCCTGCTCTGCTCCCTCCTGCCATGGGCCACTGGCACAGCTCACTGGCAGTGGCTCTGAGCTGCTGGGCTGTGGAGGCACCTGGCCCAGTCCCACCAGTGCAGTAAATCACCCACCAGTTCTCACATCACCCAACCCATCAAAGAGTCTCCGAGGATCTGTCCCAGCTGGCTAACACAATGGACTCTTTAGGATAAGAAGTAAATTTAAAACAAGGACCATGTTTGCCAAGAAGAAAAATACAAAGACAGAATGAAAACCTCATGTTGTTTTTTCAAATGGAATCCAACTCCACTCTACAGCAAAAGGAGTATATTTGCAGTGATCAAATTATTAATTAATTACTTTGAATACAGTACACATAGGAGATACAAAAGTTACCTGATCAAGTGTGCAATGTTAAAATACAAAACCACAGGAAGTTCTCTTCTGAGCACAGGCTTACCTTTCAAAGGGAATGCCCTCCATCCCCTCATGCCTTTGCACCACCCCAGGGCATGAGCAGCACTAACTCTCAGGACTCACTGGCTTAGCAAAAATTACAGCACCTTGCCTCTCTCCAAACACTGCTCTGAGATCTCTACATCATCAGATGCTTCTTCACAAGAAAAACGGCAGAGAAGTGAAACTGTTCCAACTTTGACCCTGTTCAAACCCCCCAGGAGTTCAAGTTAAGGCTGTTCCACACAATTCCCAGCTCCCAGTCCTGTTCCCAGAGCACCTGCTGCCTCTCACAAACCTCACTTACCGCTTCCTCAAACGTCCACCTCTTACTGACTTCATGCTCGTTGTGGTTAAATATCTCCTGGTGGATCTCAATGATTCTGTGCCTCATGTTCTCTATCTCAGTGATCAGCTAGAACAGAACATCAGAAAATGTAACACAGGCAGACATGGGATCACCTTTGCAACGCTTCCTGTGCCAGTGACACACATGGACTCTCCCTGGGCAGGCAGGGAAGGGCTGGGGCGCTGCCTGATGGAGGCCTGGCCCTGAGCACACACAGCTGAACTGCTTTTATCCTGTGCTGAAGCTGATTGCAGATTAAGGATGGATTTGGATCCAAGTCAGCCCTGCTTTCAGTGTCTGTGTTTCCACCATCAGCAATTCCTTTAGACAGCTCCAGGCTTTCCTAAGCCTGTGACAGTCTGAACCTGCCCAGGCCAATGCTGATGAGGAGCGTTCTTAGACCACAGATCCCAATCTGCTGACCTGGAATATTTACTGTTTGTTCCTAAGGTTCTGTACACAGCTTCTTTCATTTTCTAACTCATTTCTTTAACACCTCTGCCAGTACTGCAGGGGGCTGTCCTGTTACCACACGAGCCACAGTGCGGGAGCTCTCTGGGCACAGCTCAAGTGGCTGCAGTGGGAGCCTTGCCCCAGGAAAGAACAGGGTGTCAGTGCCCACCCCATGCAGGTGCCTTGGTGGGGTCAGTGATGTCCTCGGTGCCGCAGGGCACTGACACGTAGGAGCTCTCTGGGCACAGCTGATGTGGGTGCAGAGTGGGCCCTGCCACAGCCCAGGGAAGGACAGGGGACACTGTGTGTGCAGGTACCTTGGCAGGGTTGTGATGGTCTCAGAGCTCTCTGGGCACAGCTGAAGTGGGTGCAGTGTGGGCCCTGCCCCAGCCCAGGGAAGGACAGGGGACACTGTGTGCCCCCCTGCAGGTACCTTGGCAGGGTTGTGATGGTCTCAGAGCCCTGCACACCCCAGGGAAGGACGGGGGACACTGTGTGTGCCCCAGTGCAGGTACCTTGGCAGGGTCAGTGATGTCCTCGGTGCCGCAGGGCAGCTCGTCGCCGTCCTCGCCGCTGTGGCCGCTGGCGGCCGCCAGCTCCCGGCGCAGCTGCACAAACTGCTCCGTGGTCAGGAAGTCTCGGGGCAGGTTGTTCTGGATGTGCTCTTTAAACCTAGCGACAGCCACAAAGAGGCACTGCAAAGGGGCTGCTTCGTGCTGCACTGCTGCCCAGCAGGGCACAACCCTCAGTCCCAGGGCGTTCTGCTCCAGTGACACTGAGTGCTGCCAGCTCACACCCAAACTGCCAGCAGCCGTCACCCTCACAAGGGCCACGTGGCAGAGGCAGGTATCTGTCAGCATGGCAGGCTGACAGAACCCCTGCCATGGAAAAGAGATGGCAAAGGACAAAATCAGCTGTAAAGGAAATAAAGTATTTCCCACACCAAGAGATCTGTGGAAGTTGTGGGGATGACTGTGTGCAATTTAACTGAGGTTGCTGCTCAAGTCTCCCTGTGAATGCAGGATTCCACTATCTAAAAACTTAACCAGGATTCCTCTTTAGTCAGTTAAATTGGTGCTTCACCACACATGGGCATTGCATGAGTAGTGAAGTCCAAAACTGCTCATTCTGATTTCTCAAAGACATCCTCTCTTCTCCCCCACACTCCCAAGGCCTGTCCTTATTCCACAACAAAACCTCTGAATTCACCCAAAACCAAATTCCCCAAATGGGCACCAGTACTTTAAAACAATCAGTCCAGCTGCCTGAGTATGTAAGTAAATAACCTCATAAAATCGTCCCAAGTTCTTGTGCTGAGTATTTCCAGCTCTCACGTGGCATTAACTCCCCGTTTCCCCTTTACCTCTGGAAGTGGTGACTGTAGAGCTGCGTTGGGATTCCCAGGATGCGGTCATAGATGGATGTAACTTCCCTTAGGTTTCCCTGGTCATTTTCCCAGTTTATATACATTTCCCAGAGTCTGTCAGAACGGAAATCTGTGCCAGCAGCCAGCACGGCGTGTTCATAGGCTCTGGAAAAGGAAATTGTTTTACACTGGTTTCTGGATGCTGGGACACAACAATGTAGGAGAGTCCTGGCTCCTATTAAAGCTTATGAGCATCCTTATTTACTTGAAACTAGACTTGTATTAATTTTTCACATTTTTCAAAGTGTTTTCCAGATATCTGCAGCAAGTTGTCTAGAGATTCCAAAAGCTCACACTCATCTTTTTCCTCCAGTGCTTCCACAACAGAACAAATACAAGCAACAGCAAAAGGCGCTGGCAGGAACACAAGATATTAGGGAAATACACAACCTTTACTTCTTTTCTCTTGTACAGACTCCAAACTCACCAGTGCAGCAGTGTAACACCCAAAAGCTGTGCAGCAATTCTGCAGCTTGATTCAGATTCAATTCCAGTTCAATTAAGCCTTCTGATCAAACTCTAGCCCAACCCTTTAACCAGGCCCACTGCCAGCCACAGCGAGCAAACATCCTCACCATACCCTGGAAACCCCAAGGAATTACATTCCAAGATTCCAAATGCTGCTCTAAGTATTTCTTAACATTGAGTTTGAAGCTCTCAGGGCACAACTTCTGCCTCTTGTACCACGCTGCACTGTCTCCTCCTTCTTAAGGAATTTGGCTCCATCATCTCTTAATTGAAAAATCCCTGAAGTGACACACAGGTTGCTATGAATTTTCCCCTTGTCCTAAAAACACCTTAACCTGATCCCAGCAGTGTGTATGGATACCAGGCTGCTCCCAACTCACCCCCGGATGGTACTGTTAGTTTCAGGATCAGCAGGATCCAAGGTCTCCTTTAGAAAGTTTATATAATGTATCCAAAGATCAACACTAAGAGGAATTGCCTGAAGCCCTCGGCGATAGACCTATGAAGAGAACATGAACTGTACTTCAAATCCTTAATGGGGTCCTAAGAGAGAGGCAACACTGTGTTATCCGGTGAACCTTAGAAATACTAATTACTGGAATTTTGTTTAAATAATCTACCATTACCATTCGGGTGGAGGTTGGATAGAACATGGCAATGTTCTGATCTCCACGTGCAGAGTCTTGATCTTCAAAGCGCAGCGGTCCCTGCATTCTGACCAGGTTGTGTGGGCAGGCTTTGGGGTACAGACCATAGGGCACAGACCCATTAGAGCATCATTGACAGCGTCTGACCAAAAATGCAATAAGATGGAGCAATTGTGACCAGCAAACCAACTATATCGCTTTGAAAATGAGTAATAAATGGAAGTGACAGAAAAGCCCTGCCCTACTTGTTAAGCTGCAGTGTAATACAGAGGCTTGCACTGCAAAGCTTGACAAACTGTAGAGGTTTAACGCACCTGCCAACAAAGAGAGAGAACATTAGCTCCAAATGCCACAGCTGTGACGCGTGCAAACACGTCCCTCGAGCCCTGGCCGTGCAGGGCAGGCACTGGCAGCCCAATGACTCGCAGTGGGACAGTCATTGTTGGCTCTGGGACTGGTGGCAGCGCTGGCCCCGGGCCCTACGTACCTCGTCTGACTGCTTGATGTTGTCGTGGCGCTTCTCCAGGTCAGCGTACTTCTTCCAGTACCCATAGCAGTAGGGGTAGTGTGAGAAAAACCTGTCAAAGGCTTTCCTGGCTGCTGGCAAGTGGTTCTGTGGGACACACAGGGAGAGCCCAGTCAGTGCTTCCCTCAGGAACAACTGCAGCTCATGTGAAATACAGCTACGGACACTGTGCAGGAAATGCCTGGTGCTGCTCTGACACTGACAGCCCGGGCTGCAGGAAGGTGTCCTTGCACATGGCAGGGGTGGAACTGGATGAGCTTTTCAGGGTCACTTCCAACCCAAACCATCCTGGCATTTTATGATTAAATGGCAACAGTGGCAAGGACAGCTGCCTTAAATCAGCAGCTGTGACAGCCCGAGGTCCATCCTACATTGGCCACTGGAATTCCATGACTTTAGTTTTCTTTGCCTATTTATTTCAGGAGGGCTGAGGAGAAAGGGGCAGGTACTAACCTCTTGCTCTACATACTGCAGCAGATAAACCCATCCCGTGAAATCCTGTGGATTGTCATCTACTACTTTCCAAAACTTGTCAAAATCCGGAGGGAAGTCAGCCTCGATATCTGTGGTCTGTAAGCTCTCAATGTTTGGAATTTCGCTCTCCTGCGTGTTGTCCTCGTTGAGGTCCGGGGAGCTGTCCGGGGACTGCTCCATCTCGGTGACACTCATGATCTCGGTGCTGAAGTCCATGTGCTGCTCCTCGGCCGCGCTCTCGGCGCCGGGCTCCGCCCCCTCACTGCCCACAGTCGGCTGCTCCTCCTCCGTGCTCTCCGCGTTCTCCATGGCTCCGCTGTGCGACTGGATCCTGCAGGAACAGGGGCATCAGAGCTGCTGTGGAACGGCACAGTCACACTCCTGGGTGTGCAGGGAACACAGCGGAGTCACACTCCTGGGTGTGCAGGGAACACGGGCACCAGAGCTGCTGGGACACAGCAGAGTCACACTCCTGGTGTGAATGAACATGGGCACCAGAGCTGCTGTGGAACGGCACAGTCACACTCCTGGTGTGAATGAACATGGGCACCAGAGCTGCTGTGGAACGGCACAGTCACACTCCTGGGTGAGCACTGAACACAGCAGAGTCACACTCCTGGGTGTGAATGAACACGGGCACCAGAGCTGCTGTGGAACGGGAGATTCACACTCCTGGGTGTGAATCAAACACAAATATCAGAGTTGCTGTGGCACAGCAGAGCCACACTCCCTGGGTGTGAATCTGCAGCTCAGAGTGTCCCAGGTGTTCCAGGCATCTCTATATTTCACCACAGCCCTGGTTACATCTGTAATATAGATGTTATGTGGTTAATAAATAGTTACTAAAAGTAAAATAAAAATAAAATTTATTTTAGGTATATGGTAATAATTAATTGAGTAACATATATATATAAGAATCATTTAAAACAGACATTTTGTGTCTTAGTAACACATATCACCAAAGTGTGCAAAAGCCTATTGTTACCCAAAACAAAGAACTAATAAGAAATTAATAAACAACTAAAACCAAAGCATGAGTCCTGTTTATCTCATTTTTAGCCCTAGCACAAAAAACCTAAGGAGTTTCCCTATCAGGGACCAAGAATATGGGAATTTTAATTCCCACACTGAAGTCCCCAGCAAGAACTCCCCAGAATTCACACTAAAAGCCTGAAGAGACAACACCCAGAGCACTGCTCTCACTTCAGCAAGGGCAGGGATTAGACACCACTTCATACTGGGGTGAACTCCTGCCAGAAAGGAAAAAATCTCTCTCCCTTATCTTCAGCAGCTTCAGCTCCTGGGATAACAGCTCGTGTTTTCCCAGCAGTTCTCCAAGCCAAGGAACTTTGGCACAATGCTCAAGAATCCACGTGGTCTCTCCTGCAAGTTTCCTAACTTTTAAAACTATTTCTGTTCTCCTTGGAGCTTCCTGGGGTAGTGAAAGGTGTCCCTGCTCACGGCAGGGGGTGGAACGGGATGGCCTTTGAAATTCTTCCAACCCAAACCACGCTGTGACTCCCAGATTTTGAGAAAAATCATCATTTGTAACATTAAGTTACACATTAAGTATCAAATAGTATCACTGTGCCTTTGCCAGTGCAGAGATCTGAATTACCCAAAGTCTGCTGCACTTCAGAGGGCTCCTCCTGCAGGTGCTAAAACCGAGGGGAAGAGGAGGGAGTGACACAAACTGCAGCCCCAGAAGAGAAAAAAACCAAACAGTTTAAAGGCGATTTACAGCTCTAAAATCTGACAGAGGTAAGTGGTGATGGCACCAGAGGAAATGGCTTCAAGCAGCACCAGGAGAGTTCAGGTTGATATTGGGGAAATTTCTTCCCAAAAGGGATCCCCAGCCCTGGCACAGCTGCCTAGGGAGGTTTGGAGTGCCCATCCCTGCAGGGATTGAAAGCCCTGAGGATGTGGCACTTGGGGACAGGGCCTTGGCTGTGCTGGGAATGGTTGGATTTAATGATCACCCTTAATGATTCCATGGAATCTGTCATCTTAGAAATGCAGCAATTCACAACCTAAATTTATTCTGATGTTGAACAGATGTTTTCTCCATCTAGCTGATTCAGAAGACATATTACATCTTAAAAAAAAAAACCCCAGCTCTCCAAATCCAGCTGTCTTCAGATTAGGAGGGAAAAAAGAATGAGGGAGAAGCCCTGAGGATCACCACAAAAGGTCTGAGCTGCAATCCATGCTTCAAACCAGCCAATGCAACAGGCCACCAAAGTCCAGGGTTGAGCATGGGCTGGGCCACACCAGGCAAACTTAATTCTGGGGTTTCCACCTTAATTCTGAGGGTTTTCACCTTAATTCTGGGGTTTTCACCTGAATTCCAAAGAGTTTCACCTTAATTCCAAAGGGTTTGACACCACACAGGCCAAACAACTGAATTAGAGCATTACAGAGCTACACACACACTGCTGTTAAATAATTGATGCCAGCACGTATTATTCAGCCTGCTACCAGCAGCAGCCTGCTGCACACAGCAGTGCCGCTCATAAACGCGAATGAGCTCACGGAACACGAACGGGGAAAGTGCGGAGGGGCGGGAATGTGGGGCCTCACCTAAACTCTGCCCCATTCACACCCTGATAAGGAGCTGCTGGCACCACCCGGGGCAGGGCCGCCTGTGCCCGGATTAGCTTTGAATCACGGAATCGTTTACCGCAAAAGCCCTTCGAGGCCATCGAGCGGCAGCTGAGCCCGATCCGCACCTCGCCGCCAGCCCCGAGCTCCGAGTGCCACGTCCGGGTGACACCTCCGAGGCTGGGCACTCCAAACCTCCCTGGGCAGCCCCTGCCAAGGCCTGACCGCTCTTTCCACGCGGAAATTCCTGCTGGTGCCCACGCCGAGCCTGCCCTGGCCCAGCCTGGGCCGTTTTCTCTGGGCCAGGGCCTCTCTGGGGCCCAGCCGGAGCGATAACGTCACAAACCGCGAGGCGCGGAGCGGCTCCGCGCGGGCCCGTTACTCGCCCGGCGGCCGTTCAAAGCAGAAAACGGGGATAAAGGCCAAAACAGGGATACCCTGAAACACCCCCACGGCAGAGCTCACCTCCCGGGCACACCCCAAGCCCCGCAGCGGCCGCGGGAGACGACGGGGCCGACACGGCGCTCGGAGCGCCCCGCGCGCGGCCCGGCCC
>VXBU01004548.1:38064-49200 GCA_013400315.1 Bombycilla garrulus | reverse complement strand
CCGGGCCTCGCGCACTGCGCACGCGCACAGCGCCCCGCGCGCCTGCCCCCGCGCGTGCGCGCCGGCCGCCCCAGAGCCCGCCCCTTCCCGCCAAATGGCGCCGAGCCCTGAGGGGCAGGGCTGAGGGACGGAGCCCGGGAATGGGAGAAAAGTAACTACAGCCCGGAAAAGGGAATATATACATCCCTGTAAAGGGAGTAAAGTAACTACAGCCCGGAAAAGGGAATATATACATCCCTGTAAAGGGAGTAAAGTAACTACAGCCCGGAAAAGGGAATATATACATCCCTGTAAAGGGAGTAAAGTACACACAGCCCAGAAAAGGGAATATATACAGCCCCATAAAGGGAGTAAAGTAAATATGGTCCAGGAAGGGAATATATATATACCCCATAAAGGAAATAAAATAAATGCATTCTGGTATGGGAACAGCCCGGTAAAGGGAATAAAGTAAATACAGCCCCATATGGAAGCATCCTAGAATTGTTTGGGTTGGAAGACACTTCCAAGATCACCCAGTCCCAGTGCAGCCCTTAAACCATTAAAGCAAGTCACACACAGGCTGAGCCCTGTCCCAGCTCTGTTCCCTTCCCTGGCCATACTCAGCCCTTCAGTGTCCCTTTTAAAGTGAGCCAATCCCAGGATGGTTGATGCCTCAGCAGTGCCAGCACAGGGGGACAGTCACTGCCCTGCTCCTGCTGCCACACTATTCCCGGTGCAGGCCAGGTGCCTTTGGCCTCATGCCCACCCTGGCACACCTGGGCTGTCACTGGGCTCCTTTGAGCAGAGCAGCTCTCAAGCCACTCCTCCCAACCCCTTTGCAGAAATACATCTCTGTACAGAAATAAATCCCTTTATTTATATATCCCATTTTGTCCCATGTCCAACGTGTCCAGAGCCCACAGCTGGGGAAGGAGGAGGGTCAGGGTTCATTGTCCCCAACTGCCCAAACCTGAGACAACAAATACTGCACCACTGCCTGTGGGGGTACAAAAATACATGTTTTTTTCAAACAGCACTGCATCACTGTGTCCAGGATTCTCTTCCACTTTTCCATGTAAAGCGCAGTGCTGATGCGACCGTGTGGTTCTTCGTGAGCAATCCAAGGACAAGTCCTGGGCTGGAGCCTCTGAAGGGAAGCACAGATGGACTGGAGCAGCTTCTCCACGGCCATGCTGCTGACAATGAGGGGAGCCAGCCCCACGCTGCCCAGCACGGCTCTCCCAGCATGGCCCAGTTCAGACCCTCGGGCTGGCCCAGCACAGCGCAGTTCAGCTCCACAGGCTCTCCCAGCCCAGCCCGGTTCAGCTCCACAGGCTCTCCCAGCCCAGCCCGGCCGCGGGGGCTGTCCCACAGCTCCCTCAGGCACCGCACCGGGGCTGTTCCCGCCCGTGTCCCGGCAGCACCGTCCCCGGACCCAATCAGGCGTCCCTGCAGGATGGCAATTTTACGTTCCCATGTCCAAAAGCTCCTCCAGGCTCTTCCTGATGTGCGGGGGCTGGGCGGCGGCGTGGGCGAGCAGGCCGGGGCCCATGTGTGCCCACAGGACCTGCGCCAAGCGCGCCGTGGCCGTGCGGGGGCCGGGCACGGAGCCGCCGCTCGCTGAGCTGCCCAGCAGGTGCCACAGCACGGGCAGCACCTTCTGCTCCACGGCACAGGGCTTGCGAGGGTACAGCTCGGGCACCAGCTCTGCCAGGAGAAAACACTCATTTCAGTTACATTTCATAGGATCCCTGCCTTGGGAGGGGTACAGCTCAGGTACCAGCTCTGCTGGGAGAAAACACTCATTTCAGTTACATTTCATAGGATCCCTGCCTTGGGAGGGGTACAGCTCAGGTACCAGCTCTGCCAGGAAAAAATATTAATTTCAGTTACATTTCAATGGAATCCCCAGCATTGAGAAGGGTACAGCTCCACCATCAGCTCTGTCAGGACAAAATATTAATTTAAATGACAATTTAGATGGGCTCCCCACCTTTGAGAGGGGTACAGCTCGTGCATCAGCTCTGCAATAAAATATTCAGTTCTATTACAATTTCAATGGGATCCCCAACTTTGAGAGAGGTACAGTTCCAGTACCACCTCTGTAATAAAATATTAATTTAATTTTCCATTTCTATGGGATCCCCAACTTTGAGAGGGGTACAGCTCCAGCACCAGCTCTGCAAGGCAGCAAGCCAGGTCAGCATAAAATGTTCATTTAAATTACAGTTTCAGTGTGATCCCTGCCTTTGAGAGAGGTTTAAAAGCACTTGAATTATCTCCTAAAACTGCTGCTGTACACAAGAGTTTGCTGTTGCAACATCATCAGCTCCCATAAAAAATACAAAATTTTCGCACCACCACTCCTTTTATCCTCTCCCAGGAGTTTACATGGTAGTACCAGTGCTGCTGATAACTACACTTTTCCATTAGATTAAAAATACTAAAGGAAATGAAGGGGATTTTAGGTTGTTTTTTTCAGTTAGTATTCTCATAAGGACCTTTATTTCTCACAGTTTAAGCTCTGGTATTTCCAATTTCCGCTCTCACAAATAAGCAGTAGATACTTAGGAAAAAAAAGCAGTCTTATATTGTAAATACAGAATCTTAGAATGATGGAATATCCTGAGCTGGAAGGGACCCACAAGAATCATGAGTCCAACTCCTGGCCCTGTACACATATATATAAAATATGTATAAAAATAAAAAATGTGTTTATAGGATGAAATATTTTCCCTACTTGGACAATTAAACCACAGAATCATTTTGGTTGGAATAGATGCTCCAGCATCAATTCAGTGTTTCATTAGCAGATGTTTCCCTCTTTGCCAGAACACCCTCTTCTGATATATAATACAAACCGCTCCAAAAATCCCAGCAAGAGAGGGCCTGTTTGAATGCTGTTTAACACCTCAGAAAGCATAAATGTAGGGTTATTTCAAGAACAGCCTGTCCACTGTGTTATTGAGTTCCATTTCACACAGAACTGCTCTGAAAGCCAGCCAAGGAAATGTTTGGTTCAAGCATATTTCCCATTAAGACATTCCTTGTTCACTTAAAACGTGGAAATTCAGCCTTTCTCAAGGAATTCCTGGTTGTGAGGGTGGGGAGGGACTGGGCTGGAATTGCCAGAGCAGCTGTGGCTGCCCCTGGATCCCTGGCAGTGCCCAAGGCCAGGCTGGACACTGGGCTGGGAGCACCTGGGACAGGGGGAGGTGTCCCTGGGACAGGGGGAGGGGTCCCTGCCATGGCAGGGGTGGCACTGGGTGGGATTTTAAGGTCCCTTTAACCCAAACCATTCTGGATTTCTGGCAAAAGCACGAGGGAATGAGCACTGGGAGAGGGAAGACAATGCCATGCTGAAATTATTATATGCTTAAAGTATTTATAAATGTTAATCCTTAAGGAATTTAAATATATGAAGTATTTAAATTTAAATTAAATCTTTAATATATTTATAAATACCTAAAAATTCCAGATATTTATAGATCTTCCATCTGACTATATAATACTAATATTAACACTAATACTAATCCTTTGTTTTGTCAGCAATAGATCCAATTTCCATGAAAGTAATGTGACAATTTCTGCAAAGCTCCTGAGACAGAAGGGAAGGTGCAGAGCCACCCTCACCTTGCAATTAATTTTCCTAATTAAGGGAACCCAACCAACCAAACAAGCAAAGGAAAACAGGTCTTTACCAGCCAGTGTTTCTGTCAGGTCCTGCTTTGCTTTCCCACTCAGGAACTGGGCTTTTGTGCAGAATGGCTGCAGGAGCAGGGACGTGTCTAAAGGCAAAGAGCAAAACACGTTAAATTCTTAAATGGAAATTAAATATCTGGAAACAAACAC
This sequence comes from Bombycilla garrulus, assembly GCA_013400315.1. Taxonomy (NCBI): domain Eukaryota; kingdom Metazoa; phylum Chordata; class Aves; order Passeriformes; family Bombycillidae; genus Bombycilla; species Bombycilla garrulus. The sequence continues at coordinate 45,366 of VXBU01004548.1, read as the reverse complement.
AGCATGGGAAAGGTAAATAAGAAAATGCTATGGAAAAATAACCAAAGCACTACTGAGCAACGTCAAGGCGATTTGGTGATGAGAATAAACCAAATGAATTTAACACAGTGTAGCAACACCATGGAACTCTTGGAAAGAGTAACATTTCCAATTCTCACCATAATCACCATAATTTAAACTGTTTCAATTTAGGAGAGGGTAAAGCGCTCACCTAAGTGTTGACACAGAGCCTGGATAACGTTTGTGGCAGCTGCATAAATCCCTGGATTTTTGGAGTTGAGGTTGTTGTCCACTATGGCAGGAATTAACATGTTGATCACAGGAGACAAATTGTCTTTGAGCAGTGGAATCATCTTGTGCATGGCCTCCAAAGCCACCTGGGTCACTTTGCTGTTGGAGTCGTGTAATCGAGGCTTGAAAGCATCAAAGATCTGCAAAAGCATGCAAGCAGCACTCATGGAACTGGGATCAGTGCCTGAGGGGCAGAGCTCGTTATCTGCTTTATTGTTACACTTTAATCGCCCACCAGGGCTAATGATGGCCCTGCTATCTCCAGGGGCTGGAAACAGATCTTCTTGCAAGGTCCCTTCCCACCCAAACCACCCTGGGATTCTGGGATATGCAAATACCTGGAATCATTTTTTGAGCAAGTCAAGCAACATTNCCAGAGCAGCTGTGGCTGCCCCTGGATCCCTGGCAGTGCCCAAGGCCAGGCTGGACACTGGGCTGGGAGCACCTGGGACAGGGGGAGGTGTCCCTGGGACAGGGGGAGGGGTCCCTGCCATGGCAGGGGTGGCACTGGGTGGGATTTTAAGGTCCCTTTAACCCAAACCATTCTGGATTTCTGGCAAAAGCACGAGGGAATGAGCACTGGGAGAGGGAAGACAATGCCATGCTGAAATTATTATATGCTTAAAGTATTTATAAATGTTAATCCTTAAGGAATTTAAATATATGAAGTATTTAAATTTAAATTAAATCTTTAATATATTTATAAATACCTAAAAATTCCAGATATTTATAGATCTTCCATCTGACTATATAATACTAATATTAACACTAATACTAATCCTTTGTTTTGTCAGCAATAGATCCAATTTCCATGAAAGTAATGTGACAATTTCTGCAAAGCTCCTGAGACAGAAGGGAAGGTGCAGAGCCACCCTCACCTTGCAATTAATTTTCCTAATTAAGGGAACCCAACCAACCAAACAAGCAAAGGAAAACAGGTCTTTACCAGCCAGTGTTTCTGTCAGGTCCTGCTTTGCTTTCCCACTCAGGAACTGGGCTTTTGTGCAGAATGGCTGCAGGAGCAGGGACGTGTCTAAAGGCAAAGAGCAAAACACGTTAAATTCTTAAATGGAAATTAAATATCTGGAAACAAACACAGCATGGGAAAGGTAAATAAGAAAATGCTATGGAAAAATAACCAAAGCACTACTGAGCAACGTCAAGGCGATTTGGTGATGAGAATAAACCAAATGAATTTAACACAGTGTAGCAACACCATGGAACTCTTGGAAAGAGTAACATTTCCAATTCTCACCATAATCACCATAATTTAAACTGTTTCAATTTAGGAGAGGGTAAAGCGCTCACCTAAGTGTTGACACAGAGCCTGGATAACGTTTGTGGCAGCTGCATAAATCCCTGGATTTTTGGAGTTGAGGTTGTTGTCCACTATGGCAGGAATTAACATGTTGATCACAGGAGACAAATTGTCTTTGAGCAGTGGAATCATCTTGTGCATGGCCTCCAAAGCCACCTGGGTCACTTTGCTGTTGGAGTCGTGTAATCGAGGCTTGAAAGCATCAAAGATCTGCAAAAGCATGCAAGCAGCACTCATGGAACTGGGATCAGTGCCTGAGGGGCAGAGCTCGTTATCTGCTTTATTGTTACACTTTAATCGCCCACCAGGGCTAATGATGGCCCTGCTATCTCCAGGGGCTGGAAACAGATCTTCTTGCAAGGTCCCTTCCCACCCAAACCACCCTGGGATTCTGGGATATGCAAATACCTGGAATCATTTTTTGAGCAAGTCAAGCAACATTGCTATTTGCTTTTTTATTTCATTTTAAAACTTGCTATTTTAACCGCATGCATGAATCTGATCTGAACCCCTGCAGTGCCATGGATCCAGGCACAGGAACTCTGACTGTGACTCAGATTTCCTTCAGCAAGGATTTTTAGAGAGACATGGCTCTGTTCAGCACAGGGAATGTCAGAAACGTTTCAAACCCACCCAAAGTTTGCATACCAGGAGATTCCACAACAGAATGCCATCATTCCACAGCTAGAGGACAAGCTTGGATTTCCTTTCACTGTATCTATCTTTAATTTACAGCTGCTGGACATTTCATTCTCCCACAGAACCTCCTTTCCTATTGGACAGGATCCTTATCCAGTGCTTTAGCACAATAAATTTAGCAAAATACTTCCTCACCTTCTCCCACACAAAAACTTGTTACTCTACTTCAGAGACAGTTTTGCAGTTCTTCATTAATCCTTTCTGCTCTTTTCACAACTACTCCATATGTTGATATTTACACAAGAGTGGCATGAAAACCAGCACACAGGATTCCAGAAATCATGGAATCACAGACCGGTTTAGATGGAAAGAGATGTTAAAGCCATTCTACCCCCTGCCAGCATCAGGGACACTTTCCACCATCCCAGGGACACTTCCAGGGATGGGACAGACACAGTTTCTCAGGGCAGCAGTTCCAAAGTGCTCTCAGTGAAAAATTCCACATTTTTCTACCTGTTCCCTTCCTTTCTTCCCTTAGTGGTTCAAACAGATCACCCAGCTCCTCAAACTCTGTCAATCATCCTTATCCCAACAAGGAGCCAAGACTTTTCTGAGAAAGCTTCATGACCTGGCTCTGAAGGGCTCTGAACCCTTTGAATTCCAGCTCTGAACCCTCTGAATTCCAGCTCTGAACCCTTTGAGTTCCAGCTCTGAACCCTCTGAACCCTCTGGATTCCAGCTCTGAGCCCTCTGAACCCTTTGAAGCCTCTGGATTCCCCCTTTCCTGAGTTACCCTGACGAGGTTGGCCAGCACCAGGGCGGGGCTGCTCTCCGTGTCCAGCAGCAGCTGCCGGACGCCGCCGATGCGCTCCCGGAAATCTTTGGCATTCAGTGAGGCCACGATGTCCCTGACATATTCCTCACTCTCCAGGGCACTGCGAGGAGCTGCTCTCCTTGGGGCTTCCTGGGGCTCTGTGCTGTCCCTGGGGAAAGGGAAATGTAATTTATTCTCTGGGTTGGAAAAGGAGGCTTGTCCCCACATTCTCTTCCCATCTAAGTGCAAGCATAGAAATACACAGAAAATTTCACCCTAAACATGGTGAATTAAAAATAATTCATCTGACAGTAATTGTTGTTCCCAAAGTCTTACAGCCATTCTGCTCCAAATGCAGCTGGTTTTGTGATCAGAACAACTGGGAACTCCCCTTACATCCATGGGTCACAACCCCCCCAAAAGCTTACTGGAGTTTAATTCTTTATTCCCATGATGCTTTAAGAGCCTGTAATGTGATGTTGGAATACCTGGGTGCCCTTGGCTGCTGAATGTCACTGCCACTGCATGACTGAACTACCATGGGCTGCTCCAGTGCTACCAGTCACACACCCAGAGAATTCTGCCCAGCTCCTGGGGACGGGCAGTGACCACTGAAATAACTGTACTTGTATACAGTTACATAGATAATGTACAAATAGGTGTGTTTAAAGGTCAAATGCACTCATTTGTGTGATGAACAGATATGATACTGAAGAAGGGGTGGAATGTCCTGGGGTAATCCATAATGTCATTGTGTTCATATCTATCTCTCTGAGCCCAAAAATTGCTATTGTACGTCCAAGACCTCAAAAAGGTAAACATAAAACATATAAGAAGATAAAACAAAACTCAGTATGGCCAGAGTATGATCTAAACCCCTCAGCATTCCCAGTCAGGGTCTAACCAAGTCCTTGGTGTCCACAGTTGTGTACAAATGAATAACTGGTACAGTGCCTTCAACCAGGAATGGTTTTTCCATGAGTCTGAACAGCAACAGCTTGGATGATGCCGACATGGATCCATGTGATCTACAATGCCCAGAGCAGCTGTGGCCGCCCCTGCATCTCTGGGAGTGTCCCAGGCCAGGCTGGACCACCCTGGGACAGTGGGAGGTGTCCCTGCCATGGCAGGGGTGGCACTGGGTGGGCTTCGAGGCCACTTGCAACCCAAACCATTCCATGATTCTGTGTTTCCATACTGTGAATTCCAGGTGGTTTGCGTACTGTGTGTACTTCACAGATAATCAACAGACAAATTAACTTCAAAATGCACAAAGCCATTTTAATACAATCTTTCACTTTGTTTAAGAGTTTCTCTGGAACAGGTCAAGACTTTCCTTTTCCTCCAGGGATGTTTAACTTCCCCAGCCCTGTGTGGCTGTTTGTGTGCTCCCTCCTTGGCCACGTTCCTCACAGAGTAAGCCCCAGAGCTCGTTACCTGTCCGGGATGATGGGAGCATCTCTGCAAGTAGAGGACGACCTCAAATGTCCGACACTTCCAGTCTGGGAACGCCTTCCTTTGGCTGAGGGTGTGTCCAAGGGCATCTCCCCCAGACCCTGCACAAAGGGACAGCAGGAATTCATGGAACAAGGGAAGCACAGGGAATTAAGGTGACTGCAGTGCTGGAACTCTCTACAGCCAGCAGCCCCCAGGACACCTCCACCTGCCCCAGCTGCTACACAAAACCCTTCCCACACACCTTCTCTCGTAGGCTACCAACAGTTTCCTTAATGTAAGGCAAATCCCTGGCTGGCACAAACTTCTCCAGGGTTTTATCCAAGTCAGGGTGAGCCATCATGCTGAAGAGCATCCTCCGCCCGTAGTACCTGCAGGGAGAGCACCAGGACATGCAGGAGCAAGGACTGGCTTTGGCCCTGGCTCATTACAGCTGGAGACTACAAAATGGAAAGGGGCTGGAGAATCCCTGAGGAGCTGGGAAGGCTCAGCCTGGAGCAAAGGAGGCTCAGGGGCCCTGGTGGCTCTGCACAAGTCCCTGCCAGGAGGGGACAGCCGGGGGGGTCGGGCTGTGCTCCAGGAACAGGGACAGGAGCAGAGGGAACGGCCTCAGGCTGGGCCAGGGCAGCTCAGGGTGGCACCAGCAGGAATTTCAGGAATTTCCCCACGGAAAGGGACTCAGGGACTGGAAATGCCCAGGGAGGGTTGGAGTGCCCAGTCACTGTCACTGGAGGTCTTTTCCCACCTCAGTGATTCCATGACTCTGAGATTGCTGACATGAGTAACCAGGCCCTTTTCCATCCTCCCCCAGAGGATGTGCTCAAGGATCACCTTAATTAACTGATCAAATTAATGAGAACAGCCTTCCAGTGCTGCTGGCTTTAACCAGGGTGGTCCAGCCCTGTCAGCCAGAGACCTGGATCAGATCCAGAGCCAGCATTCCCTGGGTGGCTGCATCTCCTCCATGCCCAGGTGCTGTGAGCCCCTCTCCCCCTGCAGCCAGGTGATTCCTGCCACAGGCACCATCCTCACAGTCCTGCCAGTGCTGGGACAATGACTGCACTCAAAGGATTGGTTGGAAGGGACCATAAATCCATCCCCTCCCACCTCTGCCAAGAGCAGGGACACTTCCACCAGCCCAGGCTGCTCCAGGACGCATCCAACCCTTACAGAGCGTCTGGTCTGTGGAAATAATTCTATAATAACTGTGAAGTTGATATGCATTTATTTAGTGCTGGGCATATGTGTGGATAATTTTTAAAATGGCATATGTGAAGGACTTGAGATTATGCTCTCTTTTTATTTTTTAAGGTATTATATATGTATAGAATTTTACCTTTTTCATTTTGCTTATTTTTGCTTTGTATGGTAGTTAGTTTTATGCTCTTTTTGGGCATGTGCTGTCATTCCTTTTGGTCTTTGGGTAAATGTCTAAAGTGTTTGCTTTGTTTAATTTGGGAGACATAGGGCCCCTCTTTATTTTAGTTTTATGCATTTTTTGTTCCTCTCACTTTGTATGTTTAGACTACATTTATTTTTCTTATCATAATGCTACTTGCCTGTATTATTGCGAGCACTGTGAAGGCCATAGATACTTCAGTACAATTTTTATTAAGCTTGTTATATTCTTAAAGACAATATATAATTCTAGGTATAATCATAAAATTGGTTAAATTCTGAGCCCTTTCTATCACCCCAAAGTCTCTTCCATCCTAAATGCTCCTTGGCACTGATGCTTTCAGTTTGAGCTTTTATATTTTTCCAGGCTCTGTGCTGGTTCAGTGTGCAGTTCTGGGTTTCATGTTCAGGGTTGCTGAGCTCTCTGCACAGAGCAGGGACACAAAACAATTCCTTTCCAGCTGGGAACAAGGACAAATTGGAGGCCCAAGAGTGGAAACAGCAGTGAAGGAAGAGAGGGAACAAGGAGGATGGAGCTTCATCAGCTGGAGCTGGAATTGGACAATGAACTCCAATGTGCTGATGGACCCAAACCTATCAAAGTGTGAGGCCTGGTGCCCAGGATCCATTTTGTGCCCATTTGTGGGTGTGAAATATTTATTATTTCTATATTTATACGTATATAATATATACATATAAAAGTGTGAGCCCTCATGACCGGCGGCCGTTTTGTGCCCATTTGTGGGTTTGACTTGGGTGCAGCCCCAAGGGGTTCCTGCACTGCCCAAGCTGGATCCTTGCAATAAATCCCTTTTATCCTTTCATTCTCGCCAGTCTCTGTTTCCAGGCCAGCCTTTCCAGCCAGGAGGGCTGGCAGTGTCCCTGAGGGAAGGAATACTCACCGTGTTTGCTGGGAGCTGTCCTGGGCAAAGCGGGCAATGGCCGGCAGCAGCCGCTCGGCCGCAGGCCTGGCTCCAACCAGGACGCGCTCAGGGCCCAGGCGCTCCACAATGTCCCCCAGGTGCTGGGCTGTGCATCTCCTCACGGCCGAGTGCAGGTGGCTGGGGAGGGAAAGAGGCCTGAGGGACAGCCCTGCAGGGCTGCTCACAGCACACACACACCCCAAACCAAACCGAACCAAACCGAACCCAACCCAGCTGTGGGATCACGGGATCCTGACACCGAGGGACCTCCGAGCCCATCCCACTCTGCCCCTGCCATGGGCAGGGACACCTTCCACTACAGTTATTCTTGTGGGATAAATCTTTTATAATTTATTACTTATACTACACTATATTATATTATCATGAAATATATACTATAATAATATAAATTATATATATTATACATTAATAATATAACACACATTATGGTTTTATGTATTATG
>VXBU01004548.1:16982-27147 GCA_013400315.1 Bombycilla garrulus | reverse complement strand
AATATATATTATAAGACATAATTAATTTAGTATAATAACTAATACTAAACTTAAATAAAATTAAATAAAACTAAATAAAATTTTCTTTATACCCTTTAAAAATTAAAACTACTTTCATCCTTCTCCGAATCCTTTCACAACAAAAATTTTTAAAAAAATGAAAGTGACCAAACGCAAAGCACTAGTGCGACACCAAGGGACACTCACATCACTCTCCGCCGGGGCGGCAGCGTGGCCCCGGGGGAGCCGGGCGATTCCCGGCTGGAAATTCCGCTCTCGCCGGTGGAGGGGGAGGAGCCCTGCGAGGGGCAATCCCCGCACAGTTCCAATTTCAGCCCCGAGTCCTGCGAGGGGCAATCCCCGCACAGTTCCAATTTCAGCCCCGAGTCGGGGCTCTCCAGCTCGGCCATGCTGCTGTTCAGCCTCGCCCTCTTCTTGGCTGCGCTGTTCCGCAGCGAGCGCAGGGAATTCTGCATCTGGAAACGGGGAAAAAACCACAGGGGGGCACTCAGTGCACAGGGAAACAGCTTTTTACATGTAAATGAAGTGTTTTTGTTGAAATAAAGCGTTTCTAACATGACTTCTGAGTTGTTCAGCTCAGCCCAGGGGTGCACAAGGTGCTGGAAACAGAGACTGGGTAGAATAAAAAAGATAAAAGAGATTTATTGGAAGGATCCAGCCTGGGCAGTGCAGGAACCCCTTGGGGCTGCACCCAAGGCAAACCCACAAATGGGCACAAAATGGATCCTGGGCACCAGGCCTCACACTTTGATAGGTTTGGGTCCATCAGCACATTGGAGTTCATTGTCCAATTCCAGCTCCAGCTGATGAAGCTCCATCTTCCTTGTTCCCTCTCTTCCTTCACTGCTGTTTCCACTCTTGGGCCTCAAATTTGTCCTTGTTCCCAGCTGGAAAGGAATTGTTTTGTGTCCCTGCTCTGTGCAGAGAGCTCAGCAACCCTGAATATGAAACCCAGAACTGCACACTGAACCAGCACAGAGAATGGAAAATAGAAAAGCTCAAACAGAAGGCATTACACCCACCTCTTCCTGGTCCAGCTGCTCAGGCTGCAGGTGCAGCTCTGCCAGCCCTGCTGCCAGCTCCGTGCCCTCGCTGCCCTCCCGGGGGCTGGGCAGGCGCGGGATGGGGGGCATGGGCCGGGCTCCCCGCAGTGACCCCGGAGCTCTGCCCAGGGCAGGCCTCAGCTGCACGGGGGGCCTCTCCAGGGACAGGGAATGCTTGTCCAGCAGCAAGGAATGCTTCTCCAGCTGCAAGGAATGCTTCTCGAGTGGGCTGCCCCCTGGAACACACACAGAGATTGTCAGGGACAGAGCCAGGACAAACCTCACCTCTCAGTTCTGTATCTACAAAACTCCTCCTGCCATGGAGTGAGTGTTAAGAACACGCCTGTGCAGGCTCAGGTACCAATCGAGCACTTTTAGTGTCTCCTTCCTTTAGGAAAATAGAAACCAGTGTTTCCTGCATGTGCACACCAACATAGAATCAAAATATCAGCTGCAAGCGACACACAAGGATCACCACAGTCCATGCACATGGCCTTAGTTCCTTTAAAAAGTCATTAACTTTCCTCATTAAGAGGAAAACACTCATCCCCAAACTTCAACGGAAGCTGCTGCAACAGCAAAGATACTCCAAAACACCAGAAAAAAACCAAAATGCATATGGAAAACATATGGAAAGTGACAAATACAGTAACAAAATAATATAAACAATAATAAAGCAGGCAATAAATACATCTACGAGGCAGAGTCACATTCCAGGGGCATGAAATTCCCAAAGCATTCTGCTGGAAATCTTCTATATATGCACAAAAATATGGGTCTCAGTGAAGATGAAACTTCAATCAGATTTCTTCAATCACTGCAAAATTTTGTGTGGAAACTGTGACTGTGTTTCAGAAACCTGCTGAGTGATTAGGAAGCAGTTTAACGTAAACAGAGAATAAAGGTATTTTTACCCAGGGGGTTGGAACTGGATGAGTTTTAAGGTCTCTTCCAACCCAAACCATTCTGGGATTCCATGATTCAAATGAAGAGGCAAAAAGGTAAAATGCACTGAGTAGCCCTTTTCTTGCATGTGGATTAATTGGGGTATGAACAATATCAGGTATTTCTGCACTAAAAGTGCTCCATTTTGGGGTTTATTTTAGTTGGAAGACAGACATTAAGGAAAGCAGAGCTGTAGCATATTCTGCTTTTTGACAAACCCAAAGGCCCCACTTTTGCAGAGAAGCCTGCTGGGATGTGAGCAGTGAAGCCATAACAAATAAGTAAATAAATCAATAAATCACTCCCATTCCTAAATGCACCAATTCCCTCTCACCTGCCACGAGGATTTTCTGACCACCGAAAAATCCCCCAAAATACAACCCCCAAATCCCTTTTTATCACTCTGAGAACATTCCCACCTGTGTTGTCTCCTGGCTTTTGGCTGGGCAGCTGCTTCTGGCAGCCAGGCTTCGGCAGCCCCTGGAAGCTTTTGAGAGGCCAGGAGCTGGAGAAGCTCCTGGGATCCTCCTGGGGCTTCCCTGGAGAGGCAGCAGGAGAGGAGAGGTGCTTGGGGCTGCTCCTGGGGGATGACAGGGGGAAGGAGGGCAGGATGAAGCTGCCCTGGCTGGCACTGGGACCTTGGAAGGACATGATGGGCTCTGCCTGAGTGCAAAAACTTCTCTGGGTCTTGCTGGAGAAACTGAGGCTGGAACAAACTGAGCAAAGGAAAAGAGAAAAAAGTGCTTGTGGTGACTGGGTCTGGTAATAAGAATTTATAATGAAATAATACACTGTAAGAATGATTTCAAGTGAAATGATGCACCATGAAAATAATTTCCAGTGAAATAATCTATCATAACATTAATTTCCCATGAAACAATGCACCACTAGGCAGTCAGAGCCTGCAGCTTTTGCCCAAGCGAGCAGACAAATCAACCAATTTACTCTGCAAACTGCATTCCCCTCCACATGTGAGTTTCAGCCTTAAAACAATTTCTCAGGCATCTTTTGGAGAACTACATTTTAAAAAGAGTGATGCAAGCAGATCCAACACTGCTGTGATCCTCCCACAGCAGCACCTCTTGTCTAACACCCTGACACAGTCAGAGATCAAAGGTGGGGCTGTAAATTAACAACCACAAATTAAATCCCACCTGGAGAGGGACTGAACAACCTCCCATAAGAGTTTCTATTTCTTAGGGAAGCAAAAGAACAAAGAGACCACTCTGGAGTGACATGCCCTCCAGAAACCACTCACCTTTGTCCTGCTGACAGTTATTTAATCCCAAAAACTGCAAATCAGAGCCCACGCTGCCGCTCTTGCCACGCGCCTGTGGGTACCCAAGTGTCCCACATTTCCCTGAAATCCGGGGCTGGTGAGAGCCCAGAGCACCTTCCAGAAGAGAATACAGAGAACCAAATCAATATTTGACAGGTGGTGTCCAACAGAGAATATCCAATAATATTGCACAGGGAACACAGCCTCTGCGTAGCTCTGAGTGTCAAACTCCAACGCACTCCAAGTCCCCAGTTCCAGAGTCTCTAAGCAACCTCATCACGCAGCTCAGAGGGAAAAGGGAGAAGGACTGGCTGCTCCTGCAGGGCACTGCTCCAGCTGGGAAGTGCAGGGGGGCAGAAGAACCCCCTGGAACAATCCCCTCTTTGAGCTGTGTAAATGAAGGGCAGCAAACACCTTCACACCCAAAGCAGGGCCAGGGAGCAAACTTGGCAAGGGCAGGATTCCCTGGAGGGGACAAGGACAGAGCCCGGGGCCAGGGGGACTCAGTCCCTCAGGTCTGGTCTTGCCCAGGCTTTTCAGGCTGCTGGAACACTGAAATCTGTGGAAATCTACGATGTGCAGCAGGTCCCTGTGGCCCCACTCACCAGCAGCGAGGGCAGAGTGCTCCGAGTTCAGCTCCACAGCGGGCTGCAATAAACTCCTGGGAGCTCTGCTCCTGCTGGAAAGCTGCTCCTCACTGCCTGCGGCTCCCTGCGAGGGCCACAGCTTCGGGGAGTGCAGGAAATCGTTGGATGCAGCCAGCTGTGGGGAAAAGCAAAAGAAACTGGGTGTGAGATCCCAGCACAGCCCTGCTCTGTGCAAACAGCACCCACAGACACCTCCACACAAGCTTTACTCTCCCACCTACCCAATATTCAAATACTGTAACTATTAAGAGGCATTTTAGCTGTTTTGCCGGTCTTACTAAAATACAGGTTAAAACTCATGCTGAAAGGAGAAAAAAAAAAAACACCCAATGAAATAAACTGGTAGGTGAACTGCACTATTTTAAAAATTAGATTTTAAAATTAAACATTTACCTTTTGAATTATGTGTTTCAGATGGGGAAGTGTTTAAACAGACAACAGAACCCCAAAATCCCAGAATGGAACAATTTCTTGCAAACCAGACACTCCAGATTCAGTCTAAAACTGTACCTGCAGCTTTTACTGAGACCTGGCTACAGGTAGGGAGAAAAACTCAATAATATCAATATTTAACTAANATAAACATTTTTAAATTTAAATAAATACATTTATGATTTGATGAGTAAAATCAGTGATTTAAATCATTCCCAGGCTGTATTTACTCTGCTCTCCCTTCGAAGGGACACAGGAGGAAAACGCTGAAGTGGTTTATTCCAGGTTGGGACAAAAGATGTGAGACCTTGGCATTGCCATCNTTCCATACAGATAAAGCAACACACACAGAGAAGGATTAAATTCCAGCAGTGCCATCACTGCTCAGCTTCTCCCAGCCCAGCTCCAGGAGTGGAAACTCTGCCTTCCTTGGACATAAATTACAATTACAGCACAGAAAACTCACTACACACAGGCCTGGGGTGGTGGGAAATGNCCACAATGAAAAATTCCCTGTACAAATCACCACAGCCTGGTTTCAGTTGGGATAGAGGGAGTTTTCTGCATAGGAGCTGGCACAGGATAAACTTCCAGCCTGTTTTTCCATACAGATAAAGCAACACACGCAGAAGGATTAAATTCCAGCAATGCCATCACTGCTCAGCTTCCCCCAGCCCAGCTCCAGGAGTGGAAACTCTGCCTTCCTTGGACACAAATTACAATTACAGCACAGAAAACTCACTACACACAGGCCTGGGGTGGTGGGAAATGAAGCAAACCCAAAACTGCCAGATGTTTCCCTGGAGTGGATAAAGATCCCAGCAAAGGGATTTCTCAAAAGGGTTCAGATCCCCCTAAAGTCCACAAATGCTGGGAAATACCTGAACCTACCCACCACAGGAATGATAACCTGGTTATCAAAGCACAGCCCTTGAGAGCAGCCCAGAATGGAATCCTGGAAGGGAATCCTGACATGTGGAAGAACTCTGTAACTTGTAAAAGTTATGAAGCAGGTATGGTCTATTTTAGTGTATGTAATAATATTTAATTATTTATAANTTAGTGTATTTAATAATATTTAATTATTTATAAGTAAATATATATGTTTATATAACATATTAATATATTTATAAATATACAATATATTTCTATTTATAAGTAAATATTTATTTTAGCATATGTAATCATAATTCTCAAAGGCATACTCGAAATCTCGTTCGATCCTGTTCCCTTCCATCTCTTCAAATGTTGTGTATGCATTAAGTTTCGTAACATGTCTATTTATGTTTATGTTTTAGTCCCGTTTCTCTTTGGTTTGTTTTACGTTCTTTTGGGGCATGTGTTGTTGCTTTTGTTTTTTTTTAACTGTCCAGTCTCAGAGACATAGACCCTCTTCTTATCTTAATTTTCTGTATTCTTTGTTCCTTTTACTCTGTATGTTTAGACTACATTGACAAGAAATATTTTGTAAGAAATATTTCTTACAAGAAATATTAGATGCTTGCATTTTTGTCAGCATAGTGAAGGCCATGGACACAGAACATGATTTTTACTAGGTTTGTTATATTCTAAAAGACAATACACATTTCTAAATTAACTATAAAATTGTGTGAATGACAGACAGCACCTCTGAGTTCCTTTCCTTTGGGATTTGTTATTTTTATCTTCTATACAGTCTCAGGAAGGTGGAGTTTGTCTCACAGTCTTCACTGCATGGTCAGAAGGTCTCAAGACCTCTAACTAAAAAGCCTTTTAAAGATTTATTAACCAATAAAACACTGCCAACAAGGATATTTATGTTTTTAACCCAATGCCCAAAATTTTTGTCTTATGAGCTTGTGAGCAGTGAGGGCTCTCTGAGTCAACCAGTCACACACAGCCTAGTTTGTTGCACTCTAAAACTCATTATTATCTTTACTTCTGGTTTTTCTATATCTTAAGCTCTGAACTTTCTTCTATCCAGCTTAACATGTCTCTGCTTTGACTACAAATCTACATTCTCACTTCCAGCATTCAAGTTTGGAGCCTTTTCCAAGGTCTCAAATCAAACCCTGTGTTTAATTCTGAGTTTTGGCCCTCATGCCCCGTGTTCTGAGAGCTTTTTGGATCCCAACAACCAACACCACACAAAGACAGAACTCCCAAAATCCTTTCCCAGCTCCAGGAAAAGCCGGGGCTCAGGTCCCAGAGAGACACCCAAGGAAGGGACACCTTCACCCCACACCCTGGTCACCCTCTGTGTGCCTCTGATCCTTGGAAAACCAAGAGGGTTTGTCCCATAAATCTGATTTCCCAGGTCATTTAAGCCCTCAGAGGCCTCCACAAAGGCCAGCTATCAAATTCCCCAGTTATCAGATCAATATGGAAATGAGGAGAATGCCACAGGTGTTACTGAGGGGAGATCCCAGAGCTCACAGGAACTTTGGGACGAGGTTTAAAACCCTGGTGGAATGTTCAAATGCTCGTTTCCCCAAAAAGGAACCTGTGGGTACCAAAAGGAGCGCCCAGCAGCAGGGACAGTGCCTGCAGGGTCTGTGTGTGCCAGGGGTAACTTTCACCCTGCGATATTCAATATTCACTATTTAATAGTCACTATTCAATATTCACTATTCCAGCCTGCCCCTGAACACCTTCAGGGATGGAGAACCCACACCTTTCCAAGAGGCTGCCACACAAACCCCTTATCTCAGGGCCTTATCTACCTGTTATTTTTAGTACACATTAACTTACACATGTTTTACTCCCATCTTATCTCATCAGGAAAGTCTAGACACAGCCTTGGACAGCCACCCTGTAACATGACCCTAAAAATACCGGCAGGAAAACAGCTTTAAACATTAAGCTGCTCCCATGCATCCTTTCAGCCACAGAATGACTCCAAAGTTAATTTTTAAGCAAATTCATTTCAAAGGAATGTCTGAATTAATAATTAATATTTGGCATGTACAGAAACCAGCGGCATTCCTGAGATTTATGCAGGATAAATGCATTTTCCTTACTGGGGGAGCTAAGGGCAGACCCAGAGCCAACGTCCCTCACAGATCCTGATTGCTGGAGGCCCAGGGACAAGAGCCTGACTCTCACAGCTCCTGGAATGCCTTCAGCCCAGGGAACACAGCCAGGGTTGCATCCCCAGCCTGAAAACACAATTCACCTTCTTGCATCCACCACAGAACCATGGGATATCCTGAGCTGGAAGGGACACACAGGATCATGGATCCAGCTCCTGTCCCTGCAGAGCCCCCAGCAATCCCACCCTGGCATCCCTGGTGTCCAAAGGCAGCCTCGGGGCCGTGCCCATTCCCTGGGGAGCTGTTCCAGTGCTTATCCCACCCTCTGGGGGAAGAACCTTTCCCAAAATCCAACCTGACCCTCCCTGGCACAGCTCCAGCCATTCCCTCAGGTCCCTCTGGTCCCCAGCACCCCTGGACAGTGTCCCCTGCCCCAGAGAGCTTCGGTCAGATGTGAGGAGACAAAGGATCAGGAAGTGAAGAAGGAGCAGCAAAGGTGTCAACTACAGCAGTCAGGTAAACATTCCACTGATAAACCACCCCGGTGTTTGAAGTTTCCTTTACAGTCACCGGGGTCTGGCCAACAGGATTCCAATTTATCCCGTGCCAAACAGCCCCCAGCAATCCCACCGGATACTGGAATTGGGAATTCCTGGCTGGGCTGGAATTGCCAGAGCAGCTGTGGCTGCCCCTGGATCCCTGGCAGTGCCCAAGGCCAGGCTGGACACTGGGGTTGGACACCCTGGGACAGTGGGAGGTGTCCCTGGGACAGTGGGAGGGGTCCCTGCCCATCCAGGGGTGGCACTGGGGGGGATTTGAGGTCCCTTTAACCCAAACCATCCCAGGAATTGATGCTTTACCCCACCAAAATGGGGCAATGCACCCAAAGTGCATTTGGAAATTCACTTTACACACCAACCAAACAGAACCCACAGCTCCTTCCCTCCTCTCCCTCTCTGCAGGGCTGGAAACTCCTCCCACGTTACAAACACAACCACAGGTACCAAGCGCCCATTCCTTTCAGAAAAGGAGCATTCCCAGAGCGCCTCCCTGCCTTCCTTGGGGAGGGGCTGTCCCAGCAGGGAACGCTCCTCCTTCCCCAGCCCCAGCCAGGTGGTGGTGCCTGTATTAACTCGCTTTTCGTTCACAGCTACAGAAAAACAGCAACAGCACAGGGCTTGGCCCAGCCTGCTAAAGAACACCTGCACTGTTGGTTTTGGGGTTTTTTTTTCCACAAGCTCTATTAGTTAATACTGAAAAACCGTTCCAAGAAGGAAGCTCTCCTTGCTCCAGAGGTGTTTCCTACACATCTTGTTGTCCCAACCCTGTTTGTGGATATCCCGAGGGAACTGATTCATCAGCCCAGGAACACACAGATGTCTTTAGGAGCCTCAGGAAAGGTAACACAGGCACCAAGGAAAGAGATGAGCATTCAAGCCTAGGTTTGACAGCACAGAAAACTAGTTTATTTTGAGTTTATTTTGTTAACCGAGTTGATTTCGTTAAGGGCCTGCCCCCCAGCCAGGCTGCAGAGGAGCACTCACTGTCCATGACCTCATGCAGCCCAGCAACAAGTTACCAAGCAACTGAGAATTAAAATCGGAGTACGTAAATGTGGCACTGAGGAACCTCCTCTGCACAGCCTCTGATTTCCTGAGGAGCTCTGTTTGCTTCAGCACCCCCACAGGAGATCAAGTGATGACAAATCAAACGTGTCCACTTTAATAAAACCCCAAAAAAACAACAGAAAAACCACCACACAGAGATACACCCCCAAAACACGTCACAGAACCACTGGCAAAGGAAAAAGAACCTGGACAATTTTCCAGAGGTTCCTCCCCTTTCCAGCTGCCGACGTGGTCAGTAGGTGATTACACCCAAATTCAACCAGAACAGTTCTTAAAGCCTGACTACGTTTTTCCAGGCTGGATCAGCCCACGGAGCAAGAGGCACACAGGCACTTGGCAGCCCCCAGGTTTATCCCAAAGAGCCCCGGCTCAGCCCCATCCCCGAGCTCTGCCTTCAGAGCATGAGCTGAAGGAGTTGCTCCGTTTCCCCCCGAACAGGAAACTCCGCACTCAGTCCCAAATCCGAATATCCCAAAGTTTCCAACACAAACATACAAATAAAGGCTGTTTTCCACACTTTTGTTCTCGTTCCCAGGGGCTCACCTGCCTTTGCTGACATGTCAGAGTCACGAGTGTCTCAGGTAGTCCAGCTAACCTCAAGAAAATATTCTTCTTTTTTTTTTGTAAATGATAAGTAATTCGTTAAATTGCTTGGTTGAATCTGACACAAGGAATTCCCAAATTTCCCTTCCCAGAGCAAACTGAGCCTACAGACCCATGAAACACAAAACAGCAGCCATACCTCCAAACACCTCTCCGTCAACAACCCTCTCTCAACTCTCCATCCTCCCTCTGGACACGCCTTAAGGATAACGGCACGCAGGAGTTACATACCTGCTCCGCACCCTTCGCGACAGGCATCCTCCCCCCGGAGCCGCCTTCCCCGGCCGCAGCCAGCTCGTTCTCCCAGGGCAGCTTGTGTTTGCCTCTGCCGGCGCTCAGGACTCTCCTGGGGCTCGGTCCCCGCCGCGCATCGCGGCAGGCGGGCTGTCCGCAGTGCCCGTGCGCGCTGCGGCTCCTGCCGCCCATCAGCAGCCACTCGGTGTCGGCTCCGGGCGGCGGGCAGGGCCCGCGGCAGCGCCCGGAGCAGGGCAGGGGCACGCCGTACTCCACGAGCCCCTGCTCGCCCAGCCGGGGCAGCACCTTCCTGGCCAGCCGG
>VXBU01004548.1:1218-15880 GCA_013400315.1 Bombycilla garrulus | reverse complement strand
GGTGGCGGAGCGGAGGAACGCGGCGGCGGCGCGGCCGGGCCGGGCCCGGGGCACCCCGGCACAGGTGAGAGCGGGACCGCGGGACACGGCCGGGAAACAGCCGCAGGGCCGCCCCCCGGCAGTGCCGTGTCCCCCGGCGGGGTGCGGGTGCGCGGGGGGCCCGCCCGGCACCGGGAGAGCCCCGTGCGAGCGGAGACAGCCGGAGCCGCACGGACCCGGAGGGGTTTGGGCTGGAAGGGACTCTGGGCAGTGTCTCTGGTCCCAGAGCAGGGTGCTCCGAGCCCCGGGACCTGCCGGGACGTGCCGCTGCCCCCGGCCGGGACCAGAGCTCGGGCACTGGGAGAGGCACGGGCACCGGGAGAGCAGGAATTCCGGGACACTTTGTGCCGGGTGTTTCTCTCTTCCCCGGGTGCTGGAGCTCACCGGGCGGTCCCAGAACCGGCCCAGCCGCTCCCGGAGCAGCGCTCAGAGCCTGCTCGGGCAAAGCGGAGCCCGCGGCTCTTCCTGGGGCTCCTCAGCACGCCCAGACCCCTGCGGACTCTGCGGGTAAGGTCTCCATTCCCAGTCCCTGTTGCTGTTGGAGATCAGTTTGAAACACGGGTTGGAAGGAGCTGGTAGCCCAGAGCCCGGGGTGGGCATTGGGAGTGTGTGTGAGCTGGGATGGGATGCAATTCCAAGGCGGCTGGGATGCAATTCCAGGGCTGCTGGGAATACAATTCTAGGGCTGGGATGCAGTTCCAGGGCTGCTTCATGGGTTCCAGCTGCCGGTTTCTTGCTGAACAGTGAAATAAATAACAGCAAATCCGTGGTATGGGCGAGCGTGGCCATGCAGGGGGGTGAGAGGTTCTGCCAGGGTGCTACTCGAAGCTTTATTGCTGCAGAATACCTTTAACGTGGTTATTTATAGGTGTGTGGGGCAGATTTTGCAGCTTTGTGACCATGCCTTGCTCCATGTGGTGGTGCCTTGTGTTCCCTGACTTTTGCGTCTTTGTACGATCGCTTTAGGAGCTGAATGCAAACACAAAAGGGGAATACGTTCTTTTAGCTGCTGGACAGCTAAAAATTATTATTAAATTCTATTATTTTATTCTGATTTTAATTTTTAAAATTCTTCCATGTGTAATTTGTGCTGCAAAATTGCGATATTGGGAAAATGTTGTCTGTGATCTTGCCTTTTGCAGATGCACTTGAATTAGTTTATTTCAGTGATTTTTTTTTGCAGTACAGAGTGATAATAGTAGAGCTTATTTATCTCCTCGTTGGTAAGAGGTTTTTCAGCCCCTTCCCTCCTCTGTCACCGCTATTGTATTCTGTATTTAAAGCTTGGCAGCCCGTTTGATTATTTCAAATTAAGCACTTTCAGGTGGGCTCCCCTGCAAGCGAGGTGTCATTTGAGGAGCTGTGCAAACCCTGAACTTGTCATCAGGATAAAAGCAGCGAGATCTTGCAGATCGTGTAGCAAATCAAAAGCTGCTCGGCTCAGCTCGGGAGCGGGGTGGTTGCAGCGTTCCCGGAGAACAATGGGATTCTCTCCCGGGATCCTGACACGGGATCCCGACACCTTCCTACCCTCCGCCTCTCACCTGTGCAGCCCGGGGGCTGAACAAAGAGCTGCTGCAGCCCGGGAGGGCTCCACAGCTGGAATCGGAGCAGGTGCCTGGCTGCTCCCGTGTCACCGTGGGTGATTTTGGGGAGGAGGAGGAGGGAGGATCCTCCCCTCAGCACCTCTGGGGAGCGTGGGCAGCACCCAGAGCTGACAATTCCTGGCTGCTCGGCCTCACCGGAGCGGCTCTGAGCTCTGCAGGGGCTGGGACCGGCCCGGCAGGGATTTCCTGGCCTGGTGGGAGCCACAGGGTGAGGTGAGGATGTCCCATTTCCCCTGTGCTCCGCTGTGCATGGGAGCCTCCTCCAGCCCCACGGGCTCTCTGGGGGTGGCTGGCAGAGGGAAGGCAGGGAATGGGGAATGGGAATGGGGAATATAAATGGGAAGCTGCTCCCTGTCAGAGCAGGGCACAGCAGGACTGGGCTGCTCCCCAGAAGCACTAAGCAGGCAGGAATTGAAGTGCACGAAAGGAGTTTAAGAACTTTTAAAACTTGGTCTGAGATGAGCCAGTTGTATCCTTTAGTTACCTGTGTTTGTTTCTGTTCCAGCCCCTGTTCAGTTCTGTCAAACCCCTGGTGTAGAATCACAAAATATCCCGAGTGGGAGGGGATCCACGGGAATCATCAGTCCAGCTCCTGGCCCTGCACACACACCCCAACAATCAGATCATAGATATTTTACTCCAGAGCAAAAAAAAAAAGGAAAAAAAAAAGTGATGGCTGTGGCTTTTTTAAATTCAGAGCTGAATCTAGCATAGACTGTTTTCGAACATTTGAAGGGCCTGGATTTAACTTGTATGAAAAAGCGTGGCGGGTGAGGGTTGAGAAGGGAACCGGGAAGCAACAAACCGTATTAATTGAAAATCCAGAACAGAAAACCAC
The DNA here is from genome assembly GCA_013400315.1 of Bombycilla garrulus. Taxonomy (NCBI): domain Eukaryota; kingdom Metazoa; phylum Chordata; class Aves; order Passeriformes; family Bombycillidae; genus Bombycilla; species Bombycilla garrulus. The sequence continues at coordinate 13,396 of VXBU01004548.1, read as the reverse complement.
ATAGTAATTGTGTGTGGCGTGCCTCAGTCCCCAAAGGTGAAGTGACACCTCCTCACGTGTGTTTGCTGCAGATGGAGCGGTCGTCGCCGCCGTTCCTGCTGGCCAAGCTGACCCCGCTGCACTCGGAGCAGCTGCTGCAGGGCCTCAACCTGCTGCGGCAGCACCAGGAGCTGTGCGACGTGGTGCTGCGCGTGGGCGAGGCCAAGATCCACGCGCACAAGGCCGTGCTGGCCAGCATCAGCCCCTACTTCAAGGCCATGTTCACGGGCAACCTGTCGGAGAAGGAGAACTCCGAGGTGGAGTTCCAGTGCGTGGACGAGGCGGCGCTGCAGGCCATCGTGGAGTACGCCTACACCGGCACCGTGTTCATCTCGCAGGACACCGTGGAGTCGCTGCTGCCCGCCGCCAACCTGCTGCAGGTCAAGCTGGTGGTCAAGGAGTGCTGCGCCTTCCTGGAGAGCCAGCTGGACCCCAGCAACTGCATCGGCATCTCGCGCTTCGCCGAGACCTATGGCTGCCGCGAGCTGTACCTGGCGGCCAGCAAGTTCATCTGCCAGAACTTCGAGGACGTGTGCCAGACCGAGGAGTTCCTGGAGCTGACGCACTCGGAGCTGGACGAGATCGTGTCCAACGACTGCCTGAACGTGGTGACCGAGGAGACGGTGTTCTACGCCCTGGAGGCCTGGGTCAAGTACGACGTGCAGGAGCGTCAGAAGTACCTGGCGCAGCTGCTGCACTGCGTGCGCCTGCCCCTGCTCAGCGTCAAGTTCCTCACCAGGCTCTACGAGGCCAACCACCTGATCCGGGACGACCACACCTGCAAGCACCTGCTCAACGAGGCCCTCAAGTACCACTTCATGCCCGAGCACAGACTGTCCCACCAGACCATGCTGCTGACGCGGCCCCGCTGCGCGCCCAAGGTGCTCTGTGCCGCGGGGGGCAAGGCCGGGCTCTTCGCCTGCCTCGAGAGGTGAGCGGCAGCCCCGGGGCAGGGCCTGCCACTGCTGCCCTGGGGGAATTGACCTGGGGAAAATGAGCCTTAGGTTTTAGCCTTTGTGCTTCTCAGATTCTCTGCTGCTAGTACGTAACTCTGAAACTGCATATCAGGTGTTGATGAGTTCTGTGCACAGGGCAGTCAGACAAAACAATCCCTTCCCTTTACCCAAAAAGCACAAACAGCAAAGAGAAGGGGGAAAACCAGGGGGGCTGAGACTGCATAACCTGGAGCTGGAATTGGAGAATTGACCCCAATGTGTCGAAACAAAACCTATAAAAGTGTAAAAACTCAGAATCAGGATCCGTCCTGGATCCATGCTGGGTGTAGCCGTGACCAGGCTCTTGTGCTGCCCAAGGTGAATCCTTTTGGGGCCTTTCAGCAAATCCTGATTTTATTCCTTTGGCTCTGTCCAGTCTCTGTTCCAGGTCAGCCTTTCCAGGCTTCAGTTCCCCTGGCACTGGGAGCTGGGATCCCCCCAGTCACTGAGGCTGGGAGAGGCCTGAGAGTCCCACCAGAGTTTGCAGGGTGTGGTTGTTCCTTTCCTCCATAAAAACTCTTCAGGAGATTTTTTTTAACAAGGATGAGCGCCAAGTTCAAAATGCTTTTTTTATTTAATGAGTAATTTGCAGCGTTAAGGGGTTTTGTTGGTGCCAGACATGTTTGTGCAAACAAAAAGGCTCTGAAATAATTTTCATTCTGTTGAGTTAATAATGTGATTAATTAAGTTTGTACAGTTCTTATTTTCCTTCCAAGTATTTTCATTTTACTTAATAAGAAATCAGGGGGAAAATTATTTCAAACAAATCGTAAAAATTTCTATCTGACAAATGTCTTCCTGATAATTCTAAAATCTTTGGATTTAAAATAGACTTAATCAGAGCAGAGTGAAGGAGAACAAAGGAGGCTCAGAGAGACTTTTCCCTACAACTCCCTGCCAAGAGGGGACAGCCAGGAAAATTGGGCTGTGCTCCAGGAACAGGGGCAGGAGCAGAGGGAACGGCCTCAGGCTGGGCCAGGGCAGCTCAGGGTGGCACCAGCAGGAATTTCCCCATGGAAAGGGGGGCAGGGATTGGAAGTGCCCAGGGAGGGTTGCAGTGCCCGGCCCTGCAGGTGTCACCTGGAGGTGGCACTGAGAGCTCTGGCTGGGGACAGGGTGGGCATTGGCACAGCTGGGCTCTGATTTTGGAGGGCTTTTGCAGCCTCAGGGATCCTGGGATTTCCTGAAGGAGCTGTGGATCGTGGTGTGAGGGTGGCTTTAGTCCCAGCTGCTGGGCAGGTGTCCGTGCTGGCAGGAACAGCAGTGCCCTCCTCCTGCACCTGCATTCCAGAGGGAACCTCCTCAGCTTCTCCCTGGGGCTCCTCCTGGCAGCAGAGGGAATGAGAGAGAAAAAAACAACTTCATGGCCCGAGCTGGTGTGGCTGGGTTTGCTTAGAACGTGGGATTAACCTTCCCAGAGCTGCTGGTTAAACTTGTGTGGGCTGTCTATATACAAATACATTTATACGTTTATGTATTTATACATTCCCAGACAGCTTTGATGTTCAGGGTGCCCTCAGCAGCCCCAGGATGCTCCCTGGGCCCTGAACTGGTTCCACAGCTGGATTCTGGCTTATATTCTGGGATATCCTTTCCTGTGGCAGCTCTGTGCTTGCAGAGAGAAGCACATTTAAAAACCCGGGGAGAGCTGTGGGTTCTTTGCCTTTGTTCAGGGATATCAAAGGCATTTAAAGTGAACTTTCACAATGATAGTCACTGATATTTCACCAGGAGTTAGGGCTGGGAATTGTTGGGTTTATAGACTTAGAAAATAAAGGGGGTTTTGTGTTTCATAAAAAAATGTTTAAGTGAATAAAGTCATTCTCCAATATTCTTCAGCTCTGCTTCTTCCCCACCTCCTTCAGTGATTATAAAAATGTAGCCTACCTGTATAATTTGGATTATTTTCAATTTTTTGGTGCTTCCTAATAACAAAATGACTTGGAATATATTTAATCTCTATTCTCTGGTGTTTCAGCAGCTCCTCTTTCTGGGCTCTTAGTGCCTGTCAGCTCTCCAGGGGCCTCATGCTCCTGTATGGTTTTTGAACAGATCATGTTTCCTCTCCCACATAGCCTCTTAATTATTTAGGTAATTTATTAATTAAACTATTCAGGTAGATTGACTAGACTTTATATGGGGCAGGCTATGCCCTCCATGTCTCACACTGAGTATAATTAAAAGAAAATGGTATTTTACAGTTTGGGATTTAGGCTTTGGGGTTTAGGATTTAGGATTTGAGATTTAGATTTCAGATTTGAATGTGAGGTTTAGATTTGAGATGTAGATTTGAGATTTGAATGTAAGGTTTAGATTTGAGATGTAGATTTGAGATTTGAATGTAAGGTTTAGATTTGAGGTGTAGATTTGAGATTTGAATATGAGGTTTAGATTTGAGATGTAGATTTGAGATTTGAATGTAAGGTTTAGATTTGAGATGTAGATTTGAGATTTGAGTGTAAGATTTAAAATACTGTTTAAAAGAAATAAGCTGTTTTAAAGACATTTTTCAAGTTAGTTTGTGGTAGGTTGACATTTTGTTTAAATTACAGAGTGCACGTAAAGCACTTATTTATAAACTGCAAGCTGTACTTTCTAAATGCATATTTGTAAATACAGACGAGTGCTTCCCTCTCTGTAATTTGCTTTCCTCCCTCCCGTTTCTGTGGCTGTTTTTTTCCCTTGTGCTTGCCCTCTCCTCCCTCTGGGTGCTGTGGGAGCTGCCTCCAGGTAAACCCAGGACACCCAGCAGACGTTTTTCTGACTGGCTGCCGTTTCTCCCTGCAGCATGGAGATGTACTTCCCCCAGAACGACTCGTGGATCGGGCTGGCCCCGCTGAGCATCCCGCGCTACGAGTTCGGCATCTGCGTGCTGGAGCAGAAGATCTACGTGGTGGGGGGCATCGCCACGCATTTGTGCCAGGGCATCAACTACAGGAAGCACGAGAGCTCCGTGGAGTGCTGGGACCCCGACACCAACACGTGGAGCTCCCTGGTGAGGATGTTCGAGAGCCGCAGCACGCTGGGCGTGGCCGTGCTGGCCGGAGAGCTCTACGCCCTGGGCGGCTATGACGGGCAGTCCTACCTGAGGAGCGTGGAGAAGTACATCCCCAAGTTCAAGGAGTGGCAGGTGGTGGCCCCCATGAGCAGGACACGGAGCTGCTTCGCTGCAGCCGTGCTGGACGGGATGATCTACGCCATCGGGGGCTACGGGCCTGCCCACATGAACAGGTACAGGATAGGGTGACTGTTTAATTCATGTCCTGTGCCCACATGAACAGGTACAGGATAGGGTGACTGTTTAATCCTTGTCCTGTGCCCACATGAACAGGTACGGGATGGGCTGACTGTTTAATCCTTGTCCTGCCCACATGAACAGGTACAGGATGGGGTGACTGTTTAATCCTTGTCCTGTGCCCACATGAACAGGTACAGGATGGGCTGACTGTTTAATTCCTGTCCTGTGCCCACATGAACAGGTACAGGATAGGGTGACTGTTAAATTCTTGTCCTGCCCGTGTGAACAGGTACGGGATGGGGTGACTGTTTAATCCTTGTCCTGCCCACATGAACAGGTACAGGATGGGCTGACTGTTTAATTCTTGTCCTGCCCATGTGAACAGGTACAGGATAGGGTGACTGTTTAATTCCTGTCCTGCCCACATGAACAGGTACGGGATGGGGGTAGTCCTGTGCCCTGCGCCCTGGCACCACCAAAACCCCCTGGGCAGCCAATTAAATAATCTCCAGTTATTCATTCAATTATTCATTCAGGGTTCATTAATCCCTGTTCTGTCACATCAGTCCCATCATTCAAATAGGAAATCTTTATTTTTGCTTCACTTGGTGTGTTCCACTTTGTATGGGCTCTCTTTTAGATCACTTAAAAGGTAATTTCAAAAAAGGTAAAAACAAAGCCATGCCTGTACATTGCTGAGCCCTGTAGCTCAAGCCTGCCCAGCCGGAGGGTGGCTGGTGAGTTTTGCCATGAAAGCCCTGATTTGAGGTGAGCAGGAGTTTTTCCATGTTTAGTGCACACAAAATAAATACAGAACTCTGATGGGATCTCAGATCAGTGTCACTGCTGGTAGCAGAACTCAGGGTGGGCGTTGCTGGGCTGACTCCAGGGGTTCTTTCAGTATTCCCAAGGAGTTTTCCTGTTACCACCATGCTCTTTAACTCCTCTGCTCCCTGTGGATGTCCAGGGACATCCAAAGGAATGATCATTGAATCATTTTCCATCATGAAAATGGGAGCAGATCTGCTCAATGTCCCTCCAGGAAGCAGAGCAATAAGCTGCAAGTGTAAGAGCTGAATAAAGAATGAAACTCTTGCTCCAGGAAGGGACACAGTGATTGTTCTACAGGGTGCTCCCAACATTGTAATGATGAATTGCACTGACTTTTTATACTTGAGGTGAGTCAGGGGAGGCTTAGCTTGGATGCTAGGAAAAGGTTCTTCTTTTAGGCTCTTCTTTTAGGAAAAGGTTCTTCTTTTAGGCTCTTCTTTTAGGAAAAGGTTCTTCTTTTAGGAAAATATTCTTCTTTTTGTTAGGAAAAGGATCCTTGGAATTTTGATCCTCCCAACTCAGTGTTCCATATTGTGTGAATAATTTGGGGTTTATTTATGATTGGAGGGGTGGGTACTATGCCATGCCATGCAGCACCAAGCTCACCCTGGGTAATGCACCCCCTTTTCCAAACTCTGTGCTGCTTCTGATCTCCTCTTTTCCTTTTTTTCTGCCCCTCTGTGCTCCTGCAGCTGCACTTGGGCAGGAGCAGCTCTAAGCCAGGAGTGTGGTAATGACTGACCCTCTGTGCCGTGATCAAAAATAGTAATAATGGCGAGAATTCACTGCCCTTTGATCCTGAAACCTCTCCTGCCCTCAGTGTTTTGATCAGCAGCCTCTTTGCTGCTTTTCCTGAGGAATAGAAATACACTCTCCACATGCTTTTTCTCTCTGAATGTTATTTTCAGGCCAACCTCAAGGCAGTTTTGGATTTGCTGTCTTACCCAAAGAAATCCACTTCAGCTCTGCGTTGTGTTCATTTTCCCACAAAATTTTTATTTTTATTACATTCTCTGTGTTGTGTTCACTTTCCCACAAAAATTTTATTTTTTTGATTTTTTTATTATTATTATTTTAATAGATGACTGTATTATTTTATTGGTCATTATTTATATGATATACATTTGAAATTCTTATTTTAAAAAATCATACCAGGCATCCTGAAAGAGCTTTCAGTTCTGAGGAACCTCGTGGTTTCAGGCTGTGACCTGAAGATCCAGGACAGGGAGGACATGGGAAAGGCTGAACCAGTTGCTGTGTCAGGGGAAGATATCACAGAACCAGTTGGGATGGTTTTAAGATCATCGAGTCCAGCCTTTGACTGACTGTATTCTAAAAATAGGTTAAAACTGATTTTTGGCAACGCTGTTGGGCTGCTTTGGTTGTGGAGGTGCCCTGGGATGTGATTGATGCTTCCCAGGTGGTGACACCATTTCTGGCTGCTGCTGTCGGGTTCTACCAAGCAGCTGCACCACGGAATTTTCCATCAGCTCCAGCCCTTTCCTCTGTATTCCATAACTCCTGAGTGGTAATTCCACCTGGCTGTGACACCCCAGGAGGGAATCCCATCCCTGAGATCCCAGGCAGAACCAGCTGTGCCTTTGGCATTTCCAGAGTGAATCCCATTCCCAGATCCTTGTTCATGGGTGTTCCTGTGACACTCCTGCAGTGAATCCCATTCCCAGATCTCATGTTCATGGCTGTTCCTGTGACACTCCTACAGTGAATCCCATTCCCAAATCCCAGTCTCACGGCTGTGTTTGCTTTACAGCATGGAGCGCTATGATCCGAGCAAGAACTCCTGGGAGACCGTGGCCTCCATGGCTGACAAAAGGATAAACTTTGGGGTGGGGGTCATGCTGGGCTTCATCTTCGTGGTGGGGGGACACAACGGGGTGTCCCACCTGTCCAGCATCGAGAGGTACGACCCCCACCAGAACCAGTGGACGGTGTGCCGGCCCATGAAGGAGCCCAGGACAGGTGGGACATGGCAGAAATGAACCTCTGAGCTGGTAAAACCTGCAGGGAGGGTGGCAGGGACTCCAGCTGGGGCTGAAGGGCACTTCACCAGCTCTGTGAAAGGATCTTGATTTCTCCAAGCTCGGTTTATTAATGCTGAGCTGTAACAAAAATTATAGGAGGTAGCGATTTTACTCCACCTCCCGTTTTTTCAGTGATCTCAGCAGTGGTGAGTTTCAGCAATTCTCTGCTCACCGTTGGGTTTTGTTGGGTTTGGAGGCTCAGGGATGCAGGGTTGTGGTGCAGCTCCTCCTGAGGGCAGCTCCTATCAGATCCCTGGGATAGGGACAGCACCCAGGGAAGGGCTGGGATTGTGCCAGGGAGGGTCAGGTTGGATTTCAGGGAAAGGTTCTTCCCCCAGAGGGTGGGATAAGCACTGGAACAGCTCCCCAGGGAATGGGCACGGCCCGAGGCTGCCAGAGCTCCAGGGGTGTTCCAGGGATGCCAGGCTGGGATTGTTGGGGGATCTGGGCGGGGACAGGGGCTGGCGTGATCCCTGTGGGTCCCTTCCCCTCAGGATATCCCATTATTCAGGGGGCACTGGGACAGGGGAGGTTGGGATGATCCCTGCGGGTCTCTTCCCTTCAGGATATTTCATGGTTCAGGGGGACAGAGGGGGTTGTTTAATCCTAGGAAAGGGGGTGAGACAGCACAAAAGGAGTGTCAGCCCTGAGCAGAGAGGGTTTCTCCTTTCCACCCCTGTTGTTTGCACACTGAGGGCTCTGTGCTCAGCCCGGGGTGGCGGGGATGGCTCGGGCCGGGCACGGCGCTCTTCCCCGGGGTTTGACGGCGGCGCTTTCCTCCGCAGGCGTGGGGGCGGCGGTGATCGACAACCACCTGTACGTGGTGGGGGGACACTCGGGCTCCTCCTACCTGAACACGGTGCAGCGCTACGAGCCCATCTCGGACTCGTGGCTGGACTCGGCGGGGGTGATGTACTGCCGCTGCAACTTCGGCCTCACGGCGCTGTGAGTGAGGCGCGGCCCGAGCCGCCCGTGCTCCGGGAGCCGCGGGCCGGGCCCGCACACCGGGAGCGCTCCGAGAGCCGCTCCTTCCCCGCCGCCCCTCCTCACTGCCGCGGGAGGTTTCCGGGCTGGGTTTGGCACCCTGCTGGCGGCGGTGGGTTTGGGAGAGAGCTGCGATCCAGCTGGGAGTTTGTCCATCCGACCCTTTCTTAGACCTGTCGTCTCTTCCTCCTCTGGAATGTGGAGCTCCCTGTGCCGGGGGGGAGCTGGGTGAGCGCAGCGGTGCTGACCCCCGGCTGTGTCAGCACCAGTGCTTCACCGGGTTTTTTATGACCAGTAACTCAAGGGCTGCCTTGTTTCTGTATCTCAAGGTTTGTACATAATAAATGCCATAGGATGTTGCCTGTACTCTCCTTTGTCACCTGCTTCCTGCTAGGAGGGCTGGGATAATCCTCGGAGATGTTTTACAAGGCAAATTTGTTGCCTCCTTGGGACGTTTTTGGACCTGATGAAGAGAATTTGCAGTTTTTTACTTTTCCCTTCTGTTTTCTTCTCGTGGAGAAGCGAGTGCTAGATGAACTGACTTTATCCTGCTGTGTGCTTTCAGCTGGAATGCGAGGAGAAATCACAGCAGCAGCATTCCTAGCATGATACCCAGCAAAACCTCCAAGCCAGCCCATCCCATCCTTGTCCCGAACTCGTGTCCGTGTTCCCCCTTTTTCCAAGGACTGTGCGATTGCCTCCTCTGAGTGTTCCCATCTCACAATGGTGCTAAATGTAGGGGTGCCCCCGAGGCTGTTCCTGATCTCAGTGCATAAAGCATGTTTGGATTGTTCCACTGGTTTGGTTTCTTCTTTGCTCCATCCCCGTCCCCCTGCAGCTCTGCGGCCTCACCCCCTGAGGAATGAGCTCCCTGCTGGGCGTTTTTTGGTAGGGTTTTCACATTGTTTTTATTGTTCCTGCTCTCATGAACAGGGAGCTGCCAGCTGGGGTTCTTGAGGCGGTTCTGCCTTTCACAGCAGTGCAGGGAGCTCACAAAGGGCTCATCCCAAACGTGTGTCCTGCTCAGGGGCAGATCCTGGGGTTAACCACAGTCCCACTGGGTTCATCAGCCCTGAACTCTGAAAACTGGGCCGGAGAGCGACACAAAGTGATGCTGTGAGTTATAGCCATCATTTAAAATGGAATTTAACTAATTTAGCACGTTTTGGGTTGTCTTCGGATCTCAATTGCACTTTGCAATGGGTTAAATGAGTTTATTTGTGTCCATGCAGCTCAGAATTGCTGCTTTTTAAAAGGTAATAATCTAAGTCTCTCCTCCTGGGAATGCTTTCCTTCCAGAAGCTGTTGGAATTTTTGTCCATGTTAGAAATGTTGTTTCTAGGAGATAACATTGCTTCAGTGAACTTCCCATCTGGAAATACCCATGCAAAACATCCCAAATTGCCTTCACTTCTTTCCATTGACCTGAAACACAAAGAACTACATGATAATTCCTTTTTTTTTTTTTCCTTATGTGGTGTGCTGTGTCTTAAAACACAAGGAAAACTCAGATTTTTAGCAGGATTTAATAACTGTACAGGGAATTTTTTACTCAGGCTTGGCCAGAGTGCTTTGGCTGGGGCTAAGAACTGATCCCTGTAGTTTTGTAGTTTTACCTGTAAATATTTTTATTTTTTTTTAGCAGCAACATCCTGGTTTTGTTTTGTCTACAAAAGTGGCCTTTGAGTTGCACAGGATGGGAGATTCCACTGGATGTGAAGATATTTAATGAAATAAACCTGGGAAATCCTGGTTTGTCTGGTGCTCAGTGCTGGAGCCTCTGGAGCTGCTCCCGTCTCTCACAGATAAGAATAATTTTTAATAATAAATTAATTTTAATAGCTTAAAAATTAATATAAAATATATATCAAAAACCCAAAGAAAATATTACTAGTATAGTAACTTTTTAAATTAATTTATTAAGTAATTAAAATATATATCCACAAAACAAAGAAATAAAATATTACTAATATATTACTCATTTTACATTAATTAGCATTTAAAAAATAATAACCACCTACAAAAATAATATTTCCTAAGAACTTCCCCTATACCTAATAAAAACCCATTATAAACCAATTTTAAAAACAAACAAAAAACCAAACCAATTAAAAAAATTAAACACACCTCTATAAAATCCACATTTTAAAACAAAAAATGTTTAAAACAAAACTCCCAAAAATCTTTCTCTTCCCTTCCAATGTTAAACAAATACAAAAATACTACTCACTGCAAGGCTGCTGCCCCTTCTCCCCCACTTTTCCAGTTTGTTTATGATCAAATCCTGGTTTTTGCTCTCACACTGCTTTAATTTATTATTAATGCGCTTGGGCAAGCTCCAGCACACACAGGATCAGAGCTCTGGGATTTTAACAGTTATTATTGCTCTGGGAAACGGGACATATCCATGGAAAAGCTGGGGGAGTCGGGATTGTTCAGCCTGGAGAAGAGAAAGCTCCAGGAAAACCTCAGAGGGACGGACACGTCCCCCTGTCCCAGGGTGTGCAACCCCAGTGTCCAAGCTCGGGCACTGCCAGGGAGCAGGGGCAGCTCTGGGAATTCCAGCCCAGCCAGGAATTCCCAATTCCGACATCCCACCCAAATCTCCCCTTTTCCAATCTGAAGCCATTCCCTGGCTCCACAGGAGCAGCGATTTCAGCTCCTCCTTCCCCAGGGGAAGGAACCCGGGCAGAGCCTGGAGCTGCCCCCGGGAGCCTGGCCCGGCCGGACGGGAGCGAGGGGACGGTGCCGGTACCGGGGATGAGGGTGGTGCCGGTACCGGGGGTGAAGGTGGTGCCGGTACCGGGAATGAGGGTGGTGCCGGTACCGTGGGAATGACGGTGGTGCCGGTACCGGGGGGATGAGGGTGGTGCCGGTACCGGGGGTGAAGATGGTGCAGGTACCGGGGGAATGAGGGTGGTGCAGGTACCGGGGGAATGAGGGTGGTGCCGGTACCGTGGGAATGACGGTGGGGCGGGTACCGGGGGGATGAGGGTGGTGCCGGTACCGGGGATGAGGATGGTGCAGGTACCAGGGATGATTCGGGTCGTGCCCGTACCGGGGGGACGATTCGGGTGGTGCCAATATCGGTGATGATCCGGGAGGTGCCGGTGCCAGTACGGGGGATGATCCGGGAGGTGCCGGTGCCCCGGGCTGTGCTGAGGCTCCTCCGAGCCGCCCGTCCGTGCCTTGTCCGCGTCAGCCCCGGGAGTTCAGGAAGAGCAGAGCCGCTGTCGCAGGCTGCTCTCGGGAGAAGGAAAAGTCCCTTTTATCCTTGGAATTCCCGGTGGGGGCGGAGCGGCGGCGGTGGCGGCGGAGCTGCAGCGGGGCCGGGCGGGTGCTGGGTGCCACTGTGGGACCGCGCTGGGTGTCACTGCGCTGGGTGTCACTGTGGGACTGCGCTGGGTGAGCTTATTTGGGGAAGTATTTAGGGTATTTTTAGGACTGTGTTAGTACAAATGTGTTTTTAGGGTTTTTAAGGGTATTTTTAGGTTTTTTTAGACTCTTATCTGGGTATTTTAAGGATTTCTGGAGTATTTTTAAAGCTTTCTTAGGACTATTTTAGGTATTTTTGGGGATTTTAGAAGTTTTTTTTTATTTTTCTGGGTATTTAAAGGGCTTTTTAACAGCTAGGGTATTGTCAGTGTATTCCAAGGGTGTTCTCATGTGCTGCAAGGGGCACTGTGGGTGTTGCTGCTGTGCCAGGAGCCAGCTGACCCCAGAAGGGAGCAAACCCTGGGAGCAGTTTTAGGGTGGTGTTTGCCACCCCCGGGCTCGGAGCTCACCTGGAGCACCCCTGGAATGGATCCAGCCACAGCGTCCTCTCCTTGGGCGAGCCCCGAGTGCTCCAGTGCCCGTCGCTCTCCACACAAGGCTGCTGCAGCAGGGGTCCCGTGCCTGGGGGCTGCTGATCCTCACACAGCTGGGAACAGCAAAAAGCAGGCAGAGTTCGGATTCACTGCACCCCCTCTCTCATCTTCACGGCACTGATTCTGCAGGGAGGGTGAGGTGACTAAAATGAAGGCAATCTTAGCTATGTAAACTCCTCC
>VXBU01004547.1:160931-187959 GCA_013400315.1 Bombycilla garrulus | reverse complement strand
AACAAATGTGAGAACAGTGCTGCAAACTTAAAATGGCATTACCATGAAAAACAATTAGGATCTCTGGAGACATCTTTGGGATTAAGAGCTCTAACATTTGTACAGACAGTAGGTTTTGGTTTGAATAGGCATTTCCTACTCCAAATACTACCTCACATCTCCTCTGTAAGGAGGTACACATCATAGTCCTCTAAACTCTCACTCCTGTTATTTGATGCTTTTATTCTCTCAGATTTTTTTTCTGTATCGTCAAAAGTTTCTTCTCTCAAGCTGCAGAGGAAGGGAGGAATAAATATTTTTACCAAAGCATTGGAGGATATGCTTTATTTTTGCTTTCCTCAGTCCAAGGTTGTAAAAGAGCCAAGAACCTCCTCTGTAATTGTTGGAAAGCTAGCTGATGGGAAGGTCATGTCTCTGACTCTTCCTTCAAACTGAGTCTGCTGCTGCTTCCATTACTATGCTGTTTGCTAGGACGCTTATCTTCATTGAGCAATACCTCAGTGGTTCTACAGAAGTACAGACTTGTTACTGCATACCAAAATACTCTTGCTCTGAAGCTTGCTGACACAAGTTACTTGATTTCTCTGACAGCTTCTCTATTGAAGGCTACTAAATTCAAAGTCTTTGAATCATGAACAACTGGAGACCAAGAGACCATTCTAGAAATGTAATTATGTATTTATCCTATCCTTTGTATAGATGTTTGCTATTGGCTATTAGGGCACAGAGGATGCAGGGGTAGGTGGGCTGTTGGTCTGATTTTTCTGTGTATTATTAGGCATTTACACCTACCCAATCCAAGACCCAAAGGGTCTTTTCTACCCAAAGCTGTTCAGAAGTTTTCCTTAGAGTAAGCTCAGTCATGTAATCTAGTCAGAACTTTATCACTCCACTGGTGAAAAATTATTTAACTTGAAAATTTCCTTGAGCTCCTCATCTCTGTAGCACAACTTTCAGTATGAGTAATCATTGTGTATATTTTCTAATTTATTGGTTGTTTATAAATTTCAATGGAAACAGTACTGTGCTCAATAAGATCCTTTAGAGGCACACAGTAACCAAGAGATATGCATACACACTCACTCAGGTGTATTATATTCAGCTCCATATATTCTTTTAAGAAGCTATGTTCAGTTAATAATGCTCCTATAGTTGTTCTTCCTGCTTTCTAAATGAAATTTTATTGATTCATCTCAATAATAAATTATCATTTTTATTAAAAAGCTCAAATATTAAGATGATTTCACTCCCAGTACCATTACTTAAATGGGAACTTGTGATCCAGCTGAGATGCAAGAATTGGTACCTTACACCACTGAAGTATTTTTGTATCTCTGTGGTAAAGAACCACCTCTTACCACAGCTTACCCTTTGCTTTTGTCGTATGAGCTATCTTAAATTAAATTTGTGTAGGTACAAACCTTAATTTCTACAGCTGATTTGAAAGGGACAGCTGTCTTTCAGAGTTCATGAGGGCTGGAGTTTATTTTGAATTTAACTTGTTTTAAGCTCTCTGGAATTTGAAGCCCTCTTTGTTCATATGCTTAGAGTCAAAATGTATCTATTTCTAAACCATAAAAGCACTCTAGGACAGCTCAGCAACGGACCCGTTTATCAAGAACAAACAAGATGGCATGGCATGAAACCTACCCTTCTCAGCTAGATGTATCTGGATGCATCAGTCATTAGGAGAAATCATACATTTTTAGGGTATACTTGCCAAGGGCTCTGAAATAATATCAAATGCTTTCTACTTGAAGGCATGAGTAAGAAATGTAAAGCTTCTGATACTAAACTAGTGTTCATTCGAAACATGAGGTATGTGCATGTATTTTACTTTTGGAAGGGCTGTTATGTGTCTTTCACCTGAAGTCACTGCAAATATCGATGTTTTTCTGAAGCTGGATTTAATACTTCTAAATCTAAAAGGAGCTGTCCTTTCAGCCAGTCCATCCAAGGCAGCTATTTTTGCTTGTAACTGTACACTGGAAGTTTTCTTTTCCTTGCTGTACTTTAACAAGGTTCTTCCAAAATTCTATCAGTGTCAAAGGAATTCCTGTGTTCTGGGTCATGGCTCTAGTTTGTGCACTGTTATTGAAAGTCAGATTTATAGTCGTGTATTCCTTAACTCAGTTGTCAATGAAGATTATCTGGTTGCTGCAACGGCTTTTACCAGATAAAATTCACAGCCTTAGAACAAGTTCAAGTTGCAGTCTGTATATCCTGTGCATTTTTTGGACAATGTTGCTCTTATCCTCCACTCACAGTTTCTTCTAAAATTGTATCTGAATTTCATTGGAATTAAGACTGAGAATTTAGGTAGTCATTGCTAAACATGTTACATTGAAACATTAAGGTTGCTTTATATTTTTACTATGTAAAAGCACTCAAAATTCTTCTGTCCTGTTCATATGTATGGCTGAAAGATCTAGAAACTGTTCATGTCAGCACTATGAATACTGCACAAAATCTGGCTGCCTTACTCTCTGAAAAGATGGAACTCACATCCAAAACATTGGAGCTCACTGCTGCACTGATGGCTTAAATTATCTTCCTCTCTGTGATCTGCTGTTCTGTTCCTGGAGCCCAAGTCATTCAAAACTACACAAGGCTAAAGCTATCCTCTTGTGATTTTGTTTGGAGAACATTACTTCAAATTTTACTCGGAGGCCTTTAGTCAGCTGAGCAGTGTTTTGTAGCCTGCACTTATCAAAATCAGTCCTTATACAAACAAATAAAAAGGACTTTTCATGATGTCTTTAAGTTAAAGGTACAACATTAGTTTTGTTGTTAAATTATATAAAAGCTTGAGTGCTACCATGGAGTTAAGTCAAAGATAAAACAAAGGTAATTAAACTGGGCTATTCAGATAACTTCAGGAGTAGCACTTGAAGTTTTGCACCCTTCTCCTTCTGTAGCAGCTATGGAATCTGTAAGGTCTCTTTAATGTATGTCTTTGTCCAAGTCTTGTGGTTTTAGTTTCACATGAAACTTAGTGTTTGGCTTTAGGAGCTGGTCCTTTTCTTTACTTACAGTATAACAAAAAGCTGCATGTAGTTGCAATGCCATAAATAAAGGCAGGTGCAAATGGTAGTCCAAATTCCTGTAGCTGAATCTTTTAGGTGTACAGATTGAATAAGCAACTTCAACAGAAACCATGCTAAAGAATCCCTAGTTTGCTTTTCTGAAACTTCTTAGAATTTTATTTTGTGAGAAGAGTAGCTGAATAAAGCTTTGATCCTGTGAAAAAGGAAACAGGCATAGTGTTATGTTTTCTCCAGGTAAAATGAAGTTTTGGAGTCCTACTGCTCTGTGGTTTATTTTATATTAGACAGGTTCATGGGAATTGTAAAAATAAGACACTTTTCATCCAAAATAATCATGTTACAACATACTTTTTATAAAACAAAATTGCTATTGGTATTTGTGATTCTATCATGTTAGTGTTCCTGGAATTATGGTATATATAATTTGTTCTTTATAAGTACATGAAATGCAGATGTCACTACTAACTGTTGCACTGCATTATCTGTTGCTGTCATTATAAGACATTATAGGTGTACATGTAAAGCTAATGATACTCAGTGCACTAGAAGAGAAGGGTCTTTAATATTCTTAACATTTTTAAAGATGTAATTATGAAATTAGGTAGTTTATATCTGACTTGGCACTGAAATGTCAAGGGCAAGACTCACCGGCTACTTTGGGAAGTTTACATCTCCTTTAGATGGTATTTAAAAGACAGTTGTACGAGTTTTAATTATGTATGATATTAAAAAGTGTTTAAATCTTCTATTCTGCAATTGAGGGAAAAGAGATCATTTAATCATAAAAGGGTATCTTCCTCAAAGGAATTACTGTGGGCTATGTAGCTATCTGCAAGCCAACTAGAATTCCTAGTTCTGTGATGTCAAAAGATTGATACACTTGACTAATTAGGAAGCCAATTGGGAGTGGTGCCAGTCATTTGCAGCAGCTTGTGAAAGCCGATTTAAAGGTCCCTTAGGAAGTGTTTATATCAAACAGGATTTGTGACTCTTGTACTCATGGTAGCAATATTGTATACAGCTCTCCCAAGGTAATTTAAAAGATTTCTCAAATACTGTGTGGTAGACTCTCATTTCTTAGTCTTCCAATCACAGACACCTAGGCAACATGGTTAATAGTGTGGGTATTGATAGTTACCTGCGTAACTTGACAGAAGCTGTCACAGTCATCTGCTGATGTATGCATCAGAAACCATAAATTGGAACTTACCGAAGCTGTACGAGTTTGAAAACCAAGCTTTCTACATGTTTTGGGTACAAAGATTGTTAAGTATGAATGCTTTTATTTGCAGTAGTTAGCTTGTTTCAATACATCCGTGTATACAGGAAAACTATTTGAGGAGGTTTTTAATTTAAATTTCAATCTACTACAATTTTTTCTTCTAATACAGTTTTGCATGTCAGTGGAAGCACTTATCTACAATCCACTTTGTGACTACCAGAATATTTTAGATAAGTCTGAAAAACAGATAGTGCACATAAATTTACAGCTTTACCACAAGAAGTTGCGGATTTTCCGTATTTCTATTTCATTATTTTAAATCTTTTTTTTTTAATGTATTTGATGAGCCTTTTCATAGTAACCAGGGTCTTTTATACTGAAAAATGTTAAGTTCTTGAAATTACTATGAAATCTATAGTAGTCTCGGGCAGGCTTAAGAGGAAACAGATGACATGCTGAAATAGCACTGAATTTTTTCTTCAGTTATTCCTACTTCCTAAAACAAAACTTATGAACTCTTTTCCATAGACATTAATGGTACCATTTTGGGGACTGTAATACTATTCAGTCTTTTTTGAGTTTCTATTACCCAAAATGCTTGTAAGCTTTCCTCCAGCATTCATGTTTGTTAATGTAACTAATGGCTTGGCTCAAAATTTCTTCAGGCATCACATTGGTTTGAAACTATTCACTGATTATTGTTAATTCCAGACATTAGTAATTTAGAGGATTGCATGACATCAGATGGAGAAAGTTAAATAACTAAAAAAAAATCCCCTATCAAACCAATAAGAAAAAAAACACCACCAAAAAAAAACCCCAAAAAACCCCTCAAACCAAACTAAAAAAAGCAAAACTAAAAAAAAAAGGCAAAACAAAACCCAAACCTGAACAAACGAATAGGAAGCTGAAAACATAGTGTCAGTGATTTTTTATAAGTTATATTCCAAGCCATACTAAGAGGTGTGATAGTCCATTAGTTGTAGGAGAGCAAACTTCAGTGCAGTAAAGCGTGTTATAGCAGACACAAAGCAAAATGAAAAAACATTCTGTATTTCAGTCTTCATGTTTATTCTATACCTGCCATAAATATAAATGTTAGACAAAATTATAATTTATATGCTAGTTTTCACTTATTTGGTTTTGTGTATAGCACTGTGTCTAAGGTTGAAAACTAGTCTGCTAGTACAGAGTATAGAGAAAAGAGAGGAGCTAAGGGTTGCTGTTTCCTGGATAAAAAGCTGGCTGAATGGCTGCGCCTAAAGAATGATGGTGAGTAGAGTTACATCCAGCTGATGGCTGGCCACGAGTAGCCCTCGACAGGGCTCGGTGTTGGGCCCTGTCCTGTTTAGTATCTTTGTCAATAATCTGGATGAGGGAATTGAGTGTCCCCGCAGCCGGTTTGCAGATGACACCAAACTGGGTGACAAGTGTTGAATCGCTAGAGGGCAGAAAGGCTCTGCAGAGGGATCTGAACGAGCTGGATCAGAGGGCTGAGGCCAGTTATATGAGGTTCAGCAAGGCCAACTGGTGGGTCCTGGATGTGGGTCACACTAATCCCCTGAAGTGCTGCAGGCTGGAGGCAGAGTGGCTGGAAAGATGCCCAGTGGAAAATGCCTTAGGTGTGTTGATTGGTAGCAGCTGAGAGTGAGCCAGTGTGTGCTCAGGTGGCCAAGAAGGACACTGGCATCCTGGTTTGTGCCAGCAATGGTGAGGCCAGCACTGACTGTCCCCCTGTACTTGGCATCTTGTTATATGCACCAGGTAGTTCTGATCCTGATTTGCATATTCACTGTTAGCAGTAACTGCTGACTCTATCCAAGATGAGTGTTGACCTAGGGAGTTTTGCCCAGTGGGGTATAATGAGATTTCTATCATGGAATCCTTTATCCCTCTGTAGAGATTTTTTGTTGTATAGTTAATCCATGGAGTTCTGTTCTTTGTCCTCCCATGCATACATACAATGGTGTAACACGGTTCAAAAATATAACACTTTCTGCTGTGTTTATTTGAGGAAGTAAAAGGAGAGAGTTTAATACTTGCATTTGGTTACCATCTCAGGGTAACATTCATAATTCTTTTGGGAGTTATTATACACCTGTGTATATTATTAGGCAATATAAGCATGTAATTTAACAAGTAGAAATCTCCTGAACTATATCAATTATTTAATATTGGCCAGAGGTTGTTAAATGTGAATGGAAAATGGCTTTTGATTAAAGCTACCTATGGATATCACTGTATCCTATCCAGTCCAATACTGCTCACTTTGCTCCCTGCTGAGAAACAATTTCAACTTTTTATCGCAATAACTGAATGATTTTTTGTCAAATGTAACAAATCATATAAGGGACAGCTCTTGAAAGCTGACATGAGACTGATTATTTGCAGTTGTAGAAGAAATGAAAATATGAATGAAATGACATTTCACTTAAAACTATGCTTGACTCTCCATATAGACAAAGAGGAATGTGAAATGAGTGGAATAGAATTTGGTCTAGCTCAGTCTCTAGAAGACCAAATCTGTTGTGGTTAATTGCAAGAGAGCAATCTGTAAATATTAAAGCACTAGTCAAAGTTTGAAATTAATGGTTTTAATAATACTATAGGTATCTATTATTATTGGTTTTTCTTGGTGTTATTCTTCATGCTTTGATATTGCTATGGTAACCATGAGGGTTCCTTCTTTTTCCTTTATAGAAGGTGAGGAGACTGGAGTGATGGATAGTCTATTGGAGGCCTTGCAGTCGGGTGCGGCTTTTCGAGACCGAAGGAAAAGGACACCAAGGTCCAAAGGTGAATATTCTGTTTTAGATTTTATTTTCCAGAGAAAGAGAAAAGCATTATGGGTCCTGTGATCTAGAATTTAGATACTGTCTGGCTTAATTTGTTTGTGCAATGACAGTTTTCAGGGATGTTCAGGCTGTTGCTTATGTCAGGAAGACTGCAAATTAATGTACTGAACTTATTATAGCCAGATCATTATGACAAGACTTTTCAATACAGCCAAATGTGCTTTAACTTTTTAGGGTTTATAATTGTATGGGGGAAATGAAAGTTATCATGCTCCATAAGCGAGTCTGAGTCAAATTATTTCTCTGGTATATAACTGTCATTTATTCCAAGAAATACCAAACTTCTAATTCCTAAATTCCTAATCTTCTGCTTTGTAATGTTATAATACTCTGGTAGTTTTCAAACAGGTGTTTTATTTCCATTGTTTCTTTGCTTTTGCAGACATACCACAAAATCTCAGTCCAACCACACAGCGGCCTGTGCTGAAAGCTTGTAACCATGGTAATGAACCATATTCACTTCTTAGCTGTGGTTGATCTGTGCTTTCAAGACTGCTGTGATTATTTTTTCAGTTTTGTACATTAGTGGAGTACTAAACCGTATCGGAACTTGCTTTTTAAGAATCATCTGAATATTACATCCTGAAACCGTACTTACTGATTACTCTGCAAAGCTCTTCTATTGTTTGTGGGATTTTTATTTATTTAAATTTTGATTATGTTTTTAAATTGTGGTACTTCTATAATCCCTAAGAATTATTATGCAAGTTTTTTAGGGTTTATGGAACTGTAATAGAATGTAGGGATTGTGTAGTGTTTTAAGTGATGCTAAATGCCTTTTATACTAAATCTGAGAACTTTTGGCATTCATTCCGTGTTTCTTTGTCTTGATTTTCTTGGTGCTATAGCTGGAATGGTTTAAGCTATTGTTTATCAGTTTAATTCAAAAGGAACCTTGTCTCAACAAAGCTGCAGTAAATGTTTATTCGTAAACTGCTGAACTATCTCGTTGTAATCAGTAGGACTTGTTCTTACAAGAAAAGTTACAGTGCAGGTGTGGGTACCTGTTAGCTTTGTTGGATGGTCAGTCTACAGAATATTGCTATATTGGCTGTGTTTTAATTAAGCTTGAGGAGTCCAGAGTGACTCAGTTGCTCATGACTAGTAATCTCAGGAAAAACTTTATAATGGGGGTGGGGGGGATCTTCTTTCTTAGTTTTTAAAGCAGATTGCACTATTTTTTGATATTTAAATGCACTGTGGGTTTTATAAAACAGATGTCATAAAATTGATTATATTAATTATACCTCATGTTTAAGTGTTTATTTCTCTAATTGAGTGTAGCAAAAAAAGCCCCAAACCTGTTGAATTTGGCATATAAACACAAAATTGAAGAAAATAGATCTGAAAGGACAGTTTGTAGATAATTACAGAAATTGGATCAAAGAGAAATCAAGTATATTTGACAGGTACTTGTCTAGCACATAACATATTGATATTTGAGTAATGACTATAGAGCACATCTGAATTTATCCTGTGAGTGTTTCTGCTTGTAAGAGCAGTCATATTGAATACTGCTTCTTATCAGCACTTTCCATCTAGGTAGCTGTCTGTGGACAGACTGTAGCTTCTGGTTTTCAAACTTAACTGCCTTTAACATTATGGCCATGCTTCAGATTAAAAAACAAAGCAACAAACACACTCACCAAAATTTTAATGCTGAAAAATCTTAGTCTAAACCATGAACGGATTTGTACATCAGATCGATATAATTTGAGGTAAAGTTTGAAGTTCAGATATCTGATTTGGAGAGCAGAGTAAAAGTAAACTCTTGGAATTTTTGTTGTTTTTACCAAAGTCAGTTTTTCCATAGATCATTTTGAGACTGTCTAATTCTAAGGCATTTTAAAATTAATTCAGTGTTTCTTTCACTTGTCTTGTTAGCTCAGAAACAGGCTAGTGCAGATCTGAGCTTGCTTTAAAGGAATTCATTTGCATGTTTTTGATTTGTTGACACTTGTCACAATGTCTATGTGTTACATCTTCCTATCTTGAGCCAAATAGAGCACCAAACCTGGTGCAGATTATGGTGAGTTCTTTTCAGTAGAAGTATATCGTCATTTGGTTTGCATACTGTCTAGAATGAATGCTAGACCCTGAGTAGCAAAGTCAGTTTTGGATAATAATAATAACTTTAATGAAGTTAATATGGTCAGTCAAGATAGGATTTATAATGATAAAGTTTCTTTAATTTTATGTTTCTGAGCTCAACAATGTATAATGTTAGTATTGTTGTCTGTATCTTTTGTCTTGCACTTTATATCTGATATATAGATACATGCTCAATATCCTATAATTTCTATCCTTACGTATATAAAAAGTGATGAATGCTCTGTATAATGATCTGTTACATATACACCATACAAGCAAGAAGTCTTTGACTTCAGGCCACTTCAGAAAAACTGGGAAATGTTATTAGACAGAAGTATTGGCTTGGTCATTCCTGATTTGCTATTTTTTTCCCAACCTCAAACTTCAAATGGATGCCATATTTTATATCATGGGGAAAAAGCCACTGACTTACTGTTAGGCTAAAATATGTGGCGATTGCTGAAAGTCCTTAAGTAGCAATTCAAGCACTTTCTATGTTTGCTTCTCTACTGGTTTTGGCTGTTTGGGTTAACTGGTAACTGGTTTGATTACAGTTTATTCTACTGAGACTGACAGATTGACTTATAGTAGATATATTCTATTAATGCACACTGTGGATTCATATCTGGGATTCATCATACAATCAGAAAGAATTACAAGCCACTCCTTTAGAGTGTAGTAATTTCTGTTGGGCAGGTGCCATCAAATTCTAACTAATCTCTTCGGTTTCAAAACACAACCAACCAAATTAATGAAATCTAGTTTAGTCTTTATGATTAAAGATATTTCTCTTAAAAAGGTGGAAACCAAATCAGATCCAAGCACAAATAGTGTTATAACCCTGAGCTGTCAATTAAGTACCTTGCAGCCACATGCTCTTGTCTTTCCTGGTTGGATGGAAAAAGCAAAAGCTCATGGGTTGAGAAAAGAACAGAGTAATAATTGAAATAGGTTAATAGGGAGGAGGAGAAGGAGGAGGAGTAAAAAGTAGAGGGAGGGAGAGGAATTAAACAAAAGAGAAACAAGTGATACACAATGCAATTGCTCACCACTGTGGACCAGTGCTAAGTCAGTCTCTTCCTAGCAATCAACATCTCCTGACCAGCTTCCTCAGTTTGCATGCTGAGCCTGATGCCATATGGTATGGAGTATTCCTTTGGCCAGTTCAAGTCAGCTGTCCTAGCTATGCTCATCCCCAGTTTTTTGTGCCCCTGCCCACTGAGCAGGGCATATGCAGAACAAATGAGCATCCCAGAGCATGGGAACCTGAAAATTCCTTGGCTTAGGGTAAGCACTGCTGAGCAACAACTAAAACATCAGTGTGTTAGCAGCATCCTTCTAGACTCAATTCAAAACAGGACTCTGTACCGGGTAATAGGAAGGAAATTAACTCTATCCCACACAAACTCAGGACAGAGAACAGGTTCCATGTCTCACAGGGCATGACAAGGGAGAGACATACACCCTGAATGCACACTCTCTCCATAGCTGTCATATAAATGGAAGCAGGAAGGATATTTTTCTAACCATTGCCAATGTCACCCTCAGTACAATGCTGTACAAGGTATCAAACTAGCATTTGCTTTTCAGGCTTAGCGAAACCCTTTAAAACAAAGTAATACAGAGGAACAAGCCAATGCTCTTTAGGTCTAGAACTGAGAACTGAAATTGTTTCCTTTAACTAAATAGATTGCTTAAGGAAAAAAAAAAAAGGCGCAATAATAAATATAGTGAAATGCTAGCTTTTGTGTGAGCCATTTTTCTCTTCACGATCTGTTGAGCTCCCCTGAAAGCTCAGGTTGTATTTAGCTGGTACTTCTAATTAAAAAGGAGTACTCGTTCTCATGCCACATTCCACGGTAGCCAAATGTGTGTTATCTTATTTTCAATTATTGAACAGATTGCCTCTTTCTAATATGATATGTGTTTTAAAAAAACATATGTTTAAAAAAAAGGTTGGATGCAGCACTTGGTGCCATGGTTTTGTTGAGGTGTTAGGGTACAGGTTGGACTTGATGATCTTGAAGATCTCTTCCAACCTAGTCATTCTTTGATATGTAGGTTTTGTTAAGTTTAAATCTGCTCTATTTTTGTGATCAGAATTACCAGTTGTATTTTTAATGCTTATGACAAGGCCCATCAAGTCACAATATTTCTTGTGGAGAAAAATTCCTGATGCATGACTAACAGAAATAATATACATTTAGAATTGCTAAATATTGAAAGTGTTTTAATGCCTTAAGAATGCAGGTAATATACACTAGATTTTAGTGGATATAGATAAGATTGGTATATTTTTTTCCCATTCCGAGTGTTTTTTATTTTTAAATTACCTACTAAATTACATCTATGTGCAAAACTAGCTTTTAATGTCACAGTTTGCTTTAACTGCAAAAGACCATGGACTGCAGTAAATATTGTGGTATATGCTTTTGCTGTAATTCCAAATCAGAGCACTGTTTGACACAAGCAGCATATTGGTATCGTTTTAGTGATTTGCTTAGGATTCAATAGCATCTAACAGAGGAGCTCTTTTATTCTATTTAGGAAGCAGAAGAAAGCACTTAGTTTTCAGTGATCAGTATTTTGCACGTTAGATGATCATTTCAAGCAGCTAATAGCTATGGCTGATCTGACTTTATTAAGTATTTACAATAGGAGTCAAGGCATATTTGCACCTTGCATGTTTATTTCAAGCTACTGAAGTCCAGATACATGAAGCAGCATATACAAGGCAGGGCAGAGCCCACTGCAGCACAGAAAGCTGCATTATTCACTAAGTTTTTGGTCAGGGTTTGCAGCCTGCATCAAGTTCTCTGCTGCTATGGCTACACATTTATTTGCAGTAGTATTAGCCAAGCTAATGCTGCCTGAGTTGCATGAATACAAATTTGAGATGCAGCTTTGATTGCACATAAACACATACCTCAAATGCAGCAAAAAAGAGTTTATCTTTAAAAGAAAATAATATTAAAATCACTGTGAGTAAGGAAAAGCTGTAATAAAATGCAAGCAAAAAAATACAGATTGCTTTTTGAGACTGCAGAGGTAGAAAGAATTCATTCTGTCACAATCGGTAATTGCAACAGGACTACATTTCTAAAGGTGACAAAAAGGTCTTGTTTCTATATTGAGATCAAACTTCCATGGTTAGAAATGGTTATAATTGTTATAGCTGTTTGTTCAGTAAATCTCTACACAATAGAATAATTTTCATGTCACATTGAGCGAAGCATTTTAAAGACTTCTGTTAAATGTAACCCATATGTAGTAATGTTATTCTGTCCCAATTAAGCATAAGGAAACCCTTTTTTCATGTTTATTGGGTTCTTTTGGTTCTTTTCATCTAATTTTTTCTAATAGAACTGTCATCTGATGTTCATATTAATGTCTCTGCTACCTTATTTTTGACAAGTGAAGCTGACAGTGAGCTCAAGCTCATCTTAGATCTTGAAACAGTGTGGCCATGTAGAGGTCATTTTTATTTCATTGTTGTATGTGACCACAAGCTATGATTGGCATTTCAACCTAATTTTTCCTTAAGTCTGTGTATGTTGCTGTCTTTTCCTCAACTGTATGTAGTGAACATTATGAAGTACCTAACAGTGAAGAAGCTACCCATGAAGATAACTTTCTCCCTCTAAGTTAGCAGTAAAGGAACCCTCTTGATCATCAGCAGTCCTTCACAGTAGATACTCCTTTCAAGGCACTCTGCATTTTTAGTCATGTGATCACAAAACATTGGTACCTCTGGTGGAGAAAATTTTTAAGCTTTGTGAAGTTTTACTCAATAGACAACTTTTCTCAGTAGAAGACATGGACTAACTGTAGGCACTGTTATGAAAGGAAAACATTTAATAGGATTTCTATTAAAAAATGGTTCTCAATTGTTGCCGTTTTAAGACCAAACCTTCACTTCAATATTGACTTCATAGGTCAAGTAAAATTGCTGTGTACTGTAATAGAAATAATTCCCCTGGAACCATCTACACTGTTTATAATAGCTTTTTTTTTCTTAGAGCATACAGCAAAGAAACTGACCATAAAAGTCAATTTTGCATGTGTGGAAGGAAAGTGAATTTACACATTTTTATTTCTTTCTTTAGAACTATTTCTGCATTGCCACAGTTGCAAACACATACCATCACAAAAATATCCCTGAAGAATTTTCATTCCAAAATATCTAGGAAAAAGATTAATTTTTATGCAGAGTTTTTTAGCAGTCTCTCACGCTCATAATTGAATGTTAGAATGAAGAAAGTTTCCAGCTCAGAAGGGATGGCAGCCAGCAAGAGTTTAGAATGAAAAATGAGATTTTTTTTTTTGGGAGGCCTCTTTCTAACAAAATGTTCTTTAAAATAAAGACTGACATAGAGAGGTATAAACCACTCATTTATTTGAAAATGCCAAATACTGAAAAATGGTTGGACACACTGTCAAGAATGGAAGAAGGTACTTTAAACTAGTATTAATTGCATATTATTACTGTGAAAATACTGATCTAGACAAAAAAAAATGCTCTCTTGCCCTTAGTATAAGCTAAAGACACACTGGCAACCTGTATTTAGAAAGGTGAGGAGGAATCGTAATCCTACAAAAAATGTCCCTGTCTATTTTATTAAAGTCTTGTGAGATTTCCCTTATCAACTCTCATGAGTGAGGTTGCATGCATATCCTTCACCCTGTGTCTTATCATATAGCATTATATCTGAACATAATGTAGACAAAAAGGATAACACAAGCTTTTTCAGAGTAAAAATTTTAAGTACTACCCTGACATAAGGTAGACCTTATAAAGGGGCTTTTTCTCCAGAGGACTGACAATTTCATTCCTAAAATGTGACCCTTTGAAGAAGTCAAATTTGACACTCAGTAGAGCTAATTGCTTTTGTAAATATTTTGCCAGTGTTCATTGGTATTGGTTGAGTAAGATCACGGCTCTCAGGGGAGGCAAGGACACTTTCTGCAAGATAAGAACAGCAGCAAAGAGGTGACATTTGAAAGCAGTGACACTGTATATTCCATAATTGCACATACAGTAAATGTCAGCTTCATAATCACCCAGGTAGGTAACCAGATTTCCAAAAGCTACAGCAGGCAAGTTTTATATTTGAAACAGCAAGCTGAAAATTTATCAGTGGAAAATCTTAAACCTGCAAAGACAGCTGTATATTACTAGCAATTTACCCATATTTTTCTTTTATTTTTTTAGTCACACAGAACTTCCCATTCAAAGACAATTACCAAGTTTATATGTATAGCAAGTAATTCTGTCACTTCTCAGAGTACTTTAGAAGTCTCTTCCATATTCATTAAACAAGATTTTAGGTATAAATTTACCAGTCTGTTTCACTTCTGTTTTCTAAATGTTAATAGCAAGTAGTATGTAAACTCCTGCCTCATTCTTTAGAGGCTTTTAGAAATTTGATCTGAAAAGCAGACTGACTGAACAACAGTCATAAAGCTCTTCATATTGTGGGGCTTTTAAAATAGCTAGATAGATACACACATATATATTTTTCTTAAAAGTGTTATGTTTTGTAAAGAAACCACAAATAAACCATAAGTGTAATATTAGATAGGAAATTTTCATCAACTAGACATTAAAAATGAGCTCTGGTTAAAAACTTCACTGGGGACAAAATCTGAGATATTAACTGAGTATGATTCCTGACCTGAGTCTGTTCTGTGACTCCAGTGATGTCTGGTTAATGCAACATTGTTTAGTCAGTCAGAGTTCAAAATATTTAGAGAAAGCACAGAACATTATTCAGTAAATTCTTCAAGCACTTATCTTTTTTTACCATGTAAGTGAATGTGTTCCATTAATGTTCTGGGATTTTTTCCTCCTTTGGGAGAATTTAGTTTCATTTTTTTTCCTAAGTGGTTGCTGTAACAGAACAAAAATACTGTGTAGAAGAAATACTGGAGTTAGGTTTCTGCCTGACTTTTTTCATTATAGTCAATCCTCTGCAAAGGTGCCAACATGCAGAGAAAAGAGGGGTATCTTAAAACTTCTTCCTTTTGTTGGGGTGGGAACACTTTGAAGATTTACTTTCAAGTTTTTGAATACTCTAAAGGGAAATTGTCTGTTCAGTTGTATCAGAATTAGTGCTTGTGCCTGAAAGTTGCTTGATAAATCCAGTATCTTCTTTGCTTAATTTAGAAAAATAGATTAGTCTTGTACATTTCCACCATACATGCCTAAGGCAATATCTGTATCAATTATGCAGCAAAATAATCTGAGGCCTCAGAAGGCCTTTTGGTGGCTCCAACCTGGAGATCGTGAGTGATAAGGGAAGGAAGTGCAGGGGTCAAATGCAGCTCTTGCCTGAATGGCAGGAGGAAAGATGATAGCCAGTCTTCAACTGCGTGATCTGCAATAGTGTGACCTGGTTGGTCTGCAAATCCACTTTTCTTATGGTGAGGTAGGTTACAAATCCAAGATGGGAAGGTGCAGTTTAAGTAATTTCAGGAAAGAATATTTGGATTTTGGAAGATACTGGGCTAATCCATCTATTCCCTTTCAGCATACACTGTGAAATAATTTCTCTCTTATCCTTGCCATGGTAATGTTTTGCTTTTAAAAAAAGCCAACAACTTTTTAAAGCAAAATTGTTTTCACCAAACAGAGTAACTGTGTGAAGTCTATGCAATATCCTAGATGATTTTACTTCCTGGAGGATAACTAGTATATACTTCTTTCTTTGAGAGACTATAACTGTCTACTATAACTACAAGTTAGTAGCATAATCTTTCTGTTACAATAATTCGTCATGATGTCTTCAAAAGAAGACTTTGTTTGTAATGGTGAAGTTTTTTATTTCCATGGGGGAAAGAGTTTTTATCATGCTTTTTTTTTGTCTCCTGATATTATTTAACTCCATATACCAGAGAAATAAAAGACAAACTGTTACTTGACCTTATAAACTTGACCATATTTGCCATAGGTTTAAAAAAAAAAATCTAAAGACTGGGATTTGGAAAACTAAGAGTGAATTTATTCTACACTATTCAAACTTGCAGTTCTTGATTTTCTCCCTCCTTGTAGCATAGCAAGATGATAAAATAAGAAATTGAAAAGATAACATCGGGACTACTTAGTGTCATAAACAGGGAAATGGAATGAAATCTCAGCAGATTTTCAGCACAGGCAAATAATTATTCCGGAGGTTTTTCTTTTTATCTGTTTTCTTGGGCTTTAAGCCTGTTTCCTTGTATTTTTGAAAAGAGGTGAGTGTACATGGTGCATTATAATACAATGCACATAAAAATACTTGAATTAGGTCTAGACAGTCTGCTTTGTGTGTTTGAGGTAGGATACCTTTTAGGTCAGGAACAATTTGGATATCACAGCCCAGTTTGGGGATTTCAGAAGATATTTGGGCATCTGAGCTATACAGTTTCAGAAGCATGTCCCAGAATGTGGCAGGAATCATTACCATCCATCCCCATCCATTATGAGTATTTGAATCAGTATACTCACTAACATTTGTTATTTATAGTGGCACTCTGTGAGCAGAGGGGCTAAAGAACAGAAGGGAACTTTTCAGGGTTACAGAAAACATGGTTTAAATCTTCTCCTTGGGGGAACAATAAATCTTGATGAACCAGGGTTAAATACAACTGAGTGAGAGCTTTCATTACCCAGCTTAACTTTGGCACCTAAGTTTCACTGGTCTTTTTACTTGGTAACTAAATTTATTAACAACAGAAGAAATTCCTGTCAGAGTTGTGTACCTTAGCTGAAAGGCAGCTTGAGTTACTACAGATACATGTTAGCCAGAGAAACAAGTCTTAAAGGTGGTGATTTTCCCTTTGTTTTCTCTAGGCTCTGGCGAAGGGATCAGGATATAAAACCTATAAATACAGAAAGGTTTCTGTTGCTTTTATAGCTTTGTATAAGTTTGGCATTTTCTGATTTTGGTTGTGTTTTACTGGAGTCATAATTACATTTGGTGATCTTTTTTTAATGTTGCCTTAGTTTCAAAAACAGAGATTAATCCCCAAATACTCTCAATTTCTTACCTTCTTTTTGGTGCATAGGCACAAAAATATTTGTTTGAGGACATATTCTTATTTCAGTGGGTTCATTTTATTGCTGTCATTACCGGAGAAGGAAGACTGAATATATTTTTTTCTTCCTATGCTCTAAAATGTAAATATCTCCTTTGATCCATGTTTTCCAAGAGAAAGTGAACTTTATGGTATCTAATCTTTCACTCTGCCATCAGTAGCTCAAGAGCTGTCTGAGTCAATCTAATGCTTCCAAATCTGCTGATTAACTCATGTGAACACAATGCCAAATTAGGCAATTAGGCTGAGGGAGGCGCTTGTGGAGGACACTGTTATAATTTGGTCGGTATTTATTAAATGAGATAACATTAAATTACAGCTATGTCAAAATAAATTCTACAAGCAAATAGAGTGCCCCATCCTTTCTTCTCATCCTAAACTTTTCTTTTTTAATTTTTTTTTTTTTCAGAGGTGAGTGGGAAGTGGCTTTGTCTTTGGGTTGGGATTTTTATAGAATCATTAAGGTCAAAAAAGACCTCCAACATCATCAAGTTCAACCTTTGATCGAACGCCACCTTGTCAACTAAACAACAGCACTAAGTGCCACATCCAGTCATTCTTGAACACTACCAAATATGGTGGCCCTACCGCTTCCTTGGGTAGCCCATATCTAAGCTTTGCCACCCATTCAGTGAAGAAATTCTTCCTGGTGTCCAACTTGAAGCTACCTTTGTGCAACTTGAAACTGTGTCCTCTTGTCCTGTCTCTGATTGCCTGGGAAAAGAGGCCAACCTTCACCTTGCTACAACTTTCTTTCAGGTTGTTGTAGAAAATGATAAGGTCTACCTTGAGCCTCCTTTTTCCCAGGATAAGCAGCCCCAGCTCCATTGCCCTTCTCTGGACAAACTCCAGCACCTCAATGTCTTTCTTGTAGTGAGGGGCCCATAAACAGTCAGAGGACTTGAGTGCCTCTTCAGTGCTGAGTACAGGGCGACAATCACTGCCCTGGTCCTGCTGGCCTTACCATTGCTGGTGCGGGCCAGGAGGCCGTTGTATTGGCCACCTGGGCACACATTGTTGCTGTTCAGTTGCTGTCAACCACCCCCCCCAGGGCCTTTTCCACTAGGCAGCTTTCCAGCCACTCTGCGCCCAGCCTGGAATGCTGCAAGGGGTTGTTGTTACCCAAGCGCAGGACTCACCAGCTGACTTTGTTGAACCTCATAAAACTGGCCTCAGTCCATTGATCCAGCCTGTCCAGATCTTTCTGCAGAAGCTTCCTGACCTCCAGCAGATCAACACTGCTACCCAGCTCAGTGTCATCTGCAAACTGAGTGAGGGTGCACTTGATACCCTCATCCAGATCATCAGTAAGGATGTTAAACAGGACTGGTCCCAGTGCTGAGCCCGGGGGAGCACCACTAGCAACCTGCTGTCAATTGGGTTTAATTCCTTTCTCCACCATTCTCTGAGCCTGGACATCCAGGTAGTGTTTCACCCAGCAGGGTGCACCCTCTCTAAGCCATGGACTGTCAGCTTCTCCAGGAGAGTGGTGTAGGAGACAGTGCTGAAGGTTTTACTGAAGTGTGTGTAGACTACATCCACAGCCTTTCATCAGCCCCACCCAGGTCATGAAAGGAGATCAAGTTGGTCAAGCAGGACCTGCCTTTCCTAAACCCATGTTGGCTGGGCCTGATACCCTGGCTGTCCTGCACATGCCATGTGATGGTACTCAAGATAATCTGTCCTATAACCTTCCCCAGCACTGAGGTCAGGCTGGCAGGCCTGTTGTCTACAGCATCCTCCTTCCCACCTTTCTGGTAGATGGGTGAAATTTGTCACAATTTGCATTATTTGGTTCTTAAACTGAGATCTCCTGGTGCTCTTTATAGACATTAACAATTGCACTGAAAGATAGAATCAAAGCACTAAATACATAAAGTGCTTTATAATGTTAATTACTCTGGGAAATCAGGTATTAAGCATTTTTAACTGACCTCCAAAATTAATCTATGTATTTAGTCTCTTAAAGACATAGAATACCTCATAAATAGATGCACAGTTTAGGGTGTTTAGGCTCCTCGTAGTGGCTAGAGAGGCACATACCCATTCTACAAAGGAGTTAGCCCATATAAATTGTTACTAGTCAATGAGTTCACGCCTCCAATTTAAAGTGCTTGAGGTTGAGAGACCTTGTAAGGGTTTTCCATGTTTTAGTTCTCTGTGTATAACAAAGTTAATAAAACAGGACACGGCACACTCAATATTGCAGATGGAACAATAGCTTGAATAGCTGCTCTTGAAGTTCGTATTCTGTCCTAGGCAAAAATGATACAAGTGCTTCTGAGGGGCAAAAAAAATGTAATTCTTTTACATGCATACATACAAAATTTGCATTAAATTTGGATAGCTAACTTGTTATGCTTCCAAATTCTAGTATTTTGATACTCGTTTCTTCTCCTTTCCTGTAGAGTATGCTTGTATGATTTGTGTTACACTGCTAGTTCAATAATAATATTTTTGATCTACTCAGGTTTTATTTAACTAGCTGGATTAAATGTAAATAAATCAGTAATGTGGCTGTAAGTTATGCAACCTTCCTGGAATGCAAGGTGAGTTCTTAATTTCAGCATAAAGAGTAGATCAAGACTGATGTGCGAGTAGGTGCAAACTCTGCTTTGGCCATTCAGCACAGAATGAAAAGTAATTTGCTATCAGGTAGTCCCTACTTTTATAATTGTACTGTAGATGGTAGTCTTCCCCTTTCTCTAAGAAATATAAAATCGTTTTAATTCTGTGTGATCCATCATCAGGCAGCTACTCAAAAACGTAACATTCTTAAATGCTCTCAAATGTCCAGTAGCAAAAATAAATGAAGGGCAGAGTGCATTAAGGGATTTCCAGTTGTGTCTCACAGGGCAGAGAAAACTGCTGTGAGAGAGCTTCTGGGATAGGCCTACTCTCGCTGCCTTTAGCAGTAGCTTCCTGACTAATCAGTCTCTGAGCTTGCCCCAGTGCTTTAAGTCTGTTCCTTCTCTGTTGCCAGCTGCTGACTGAAAACAGGACATAGCCAATTACTCTCCACTGAGCTTACCCAGTCTCTGTTTATCCACCTAACAGCAGTTGCTCTGAGATCATTTTATTGAAAACTTGTTATGTAGTGAGATCTGCTATTAAAAAATCTTGTACTTGTTTCAGTGGGGTCAAAAATACAGGAATCTTACAGTCTAAGATTGGATTATATTATTTGGAATAGTTGCTTCCTATGGGAGAGAGAACAAAGCATGCTGAAGTGGAATTAATTTCTTCCTTTTCCACATTTCAATGCCTGTCAAATAAAAAAGGGTTATCTTTAATATTAGAAGTTAAAAAATAAACTGTTAATAACTTTTTAATTACAGATACTACTCGCTATACCCTAATTTCTTGATTTGGGTTCTGATCTTCCTTCACAAATCTTTTTTATTCCTTTCTATTCAGATCACAAACCATATGAATGGTACCTAATGATAATTTTTCTTGTCCCC
This sequence comes from Bombycilla garrulus, assembly GCA_013400315.1. Lineage (NCBI taxonomy): Eukaryota > Metazoa > Chordata > Aves > Passeriformes > Bombycillidae > Bombycilla > Bombycilla garrulus. Next base: position 167,204 of record VXBU01004547.1, on the reverse strand, counting down.
AACCACATCTTGTAGCATCCTTATTCTAACCCATCTTTCTTACTCATTTATCAGTGCTATAGCACATTAGCACATTCAACAGAACCACTTAACTCTAGTGTATAAAACATTTTACTCATGTTTCAGTCTCTAACTACAGATTTAGCCTAATAAAAAGGGCATTTTTGACCTGTGCCGATAAACTATAAAATGCACTGTGGTCTAAAAATGAGAATATTAACTTATTATAGAAGTCTTTTACACTCACATTAGCAATAAAGCTTTGGTGAAATTGTGCACGTTGAAGGAACTAAGCAACAGAAAGGCTGCAAAGGATCTCCAGCTGATGTTTTCTGGGAAAGATGTAGTAAGAAAAAATATACTTTTATTATTTTTTCTAGTTACTGAAAGTCCAAAGAAATGCATTAAAAAAAATTATGTCCTGACTATTTAAACCTAATGAAAGACAGGTCAGCAATAACTTAAAGTAATGTGCTGTCCAAAAGTCATACAATATTTTTTAATTAAATAGCCATACCATTTACATCCTTTTAAAGATCTGAGCAAAAGGTGGTGGGGTGGGATTCAAACATCATATGCTTAGACCTCCCATCCAAAACTGAGTGTCACTCAGAATCTGGTTATGCTCAGATATTGCTACAAGATGCACTTTGAGATCTGCTAGGTCTGGGGTTGCACCATACAGGAAAACAAGATTTTCTTCATCTGTACTTCTACAATGCCAGTGCAGTGAGTAGTTGCGGGGTATTTTTTCTTATACTTAGTACCTCTTTGCTTTAATTTAGCCCATTTGAAAAAAATGTCACCAATCAAACGGGCATTGCTTCTTACTTTTAGTTTAAAAATCTTTATACCCTTAGCCTACGTAGTGAAAGCTATTTCAATGTTTCCATTACAGTAATACATTTCTGCAAGTGTTAAGAAAACTTACTTGGTCAAGAACACTTCTTAACAAAAGTTCTAACTGTATTTCATATGGAAATAAAGTTTAACTGAAATTAATCTACCAGGACCTGGCTAAAGTGAACAAGTTAGGGAGAACAACAGGAAAATAGGAGAAATGGGAAAGCTTTTCTTAAGCTGCAGGTGTGTATGTTCTTGGCTTTGGTTGTAGATTTCAGCCTTAATTTTTTTTTTAGTTATTAGTGTAGAATTCTCTTTACATCAAATTGTCTACCTTCAGAAACTAAGTTGAGTGCAGTAAAATTTTGTAATCTGTTAGCTTTCTTGGAATATGGAGAAATCTACTTAAATGTGCTTTTTATTTGGAAAACAGTGCTGCAGCATTGCTGTCCTAAACAAGATTTTTGGATATTGGAGCTAATGATTTACTTTGTACACTTATATGAGGTGTAATGATGAGAAAAATATATTGTCCCTGAAATGTTTTCTTCTGATGAAGCATAGTGCTTCTCTGCAGTGTTAAGTTCTGATGCATACCTTTAGGACAAAAAGAGTTTGGTAGTTTTCACACTGCATAATACTTAAAGTATCATAACTGGTATTTCAGTGGCTTTTAACATGTTCATATTTGATGTACCACAGACATTACATTTGAGCTTTGAGCTTACTCCATTTTCAGTACATATTGAAATCCTTCCTTTGTTTTATGAAAGTAACATGCTTCAACAGATGTTTTTTTTCCTGTTGTCTTTGAGGAGTTACTTAACTTGGTGGTATATGAGCAGTGATGGGTTCTTAAACTTGCACAGAAGTGGATATGTGAAAGTGAGCAAATTCACCCAAGAAAGCTGAAATATCTTTCAATTTACCCAGTAAATCAGTCCAGGCTTATTAAGTCAGCCTAAGAATAGAACTTCTATCAGCTAAACTTTCCACTGGGATTTATGATTGGAGTGCATATAATAACTCATTACTGATCAATGCACGAGAGATGCTCTGTTGTAATATGTATTCATGGGAAGTATCTGTACTCGTTTTCCATTTTACATTTTTGTAAATAAAATCCCATTAATTATTAACAAAAAATTGAGTCAACCTTGAAACTCCCTGGATCATCGTGCATCAATCAAACAGAAGCAGTGATTTTTCTGGGTTGTTTTTTTTTTTCTTTAATAGGTTTCCAATTAATATTACTCATTTCTTCCTTGTTGGCAAATTACATTTTCAGCAGTTTAAGAAAACAAGAAATACTGTGATCTAACCAAAATTATTTTGTTGAACTAAATTAATCCTTAAAGCAAGTTAATAAGACTATCATCCAAAGTAGCAATGAGATAATATAAAAATTACCCAAGTGCCACTACAGACACTTTTGATAAAAATTTTTATATTTCTTCATCACAATCTGAGTTTACCTAAAAGTTTAATTTCTAATACAATAGAAATAATTGCAACTAGAACTTGAGGCAGAGGTCTATTAGTTTAAAGAAAAAGTGTTTATGGGTTTTTCTTGTTAATTTTTGGAAATTGTTTCCTTTATGCTCATTCCTTTGATACTTTTGAATATGAGGAGAAATATGGAAATAAATTATTTCACACAAAGAGTTGTTCTAGAAATGAGATTTTGTTTTATCTTCTAAGACACTTTTCAAAACCTACTCTGATAATAGTTATTCTCCCCGTATTAAAAAAGAGAGAAAATAAAGTACTTACTTTGCAGAAAGAAATTGGTGAAGTATCTACATTTTTTACTTTTTCCCTACATGCAAGATGCTATCAAAAATGTGGCAGTTGATGTCACAGTCAGACTGATTCTTGGAGTCTTAAAGTAAACTAGTTTCTTTGGATGGGTGTTTATTTGATTACTAGCCAGTTCAGTGGCCCAGCTGTTTTAGCATGAGTTACCTGAAGGGCTGTTTATAGCCATTATTCTGGGTGGAGTTTGCATTTGATAAAATCATAAGCATTACAAAAAAACCCCACAAAAAACAAAACAACAACAAAACCAAGACAAGTATCAAGTATATGGTGTTTTCAAAGGTTAAACAACTCACAGCAGCTTCCTAACTTATATGTGTGGCCCAACAGGAAAAAGCAGCTTGAAGTTCATTGTTTTGTTTGGGATAAAAGTTTTGAAGTGTGCTTCTGAAACACTTTATTTACATGTTTTATTTTCTGGTACAGTATTTTCAGTTAATTCAGATTCAGTTCAAATTAACAACTCTGTGTGCTCTGGGATAATTAAATTACTGTTTCCTCTTATCTTGGCTCACCATGCAGACTATTGCCCATCCCTGTAGCTGCTTTTACTCCATTGCTGTAGCAGCTCCGTTATTTAGGGATAAATCTTTTCTTCTCCTCATCAGTTGTTTTTAAAGAAATGTAAGCCACCTGTGAAAATATTAGCATATTTGGACTGACTTCTTGTGTTTGCTTGTCTGGCTGTATTCCAGGTATTTTTATGTCTGTGTAAGGGAAGGAGCAAATAAAGGTATTTCAGCTGCTCCTAGTTATTAAAATTGACCTGGTTGTACCATGGACAGAGAGGAAGGGGAATGGAAGGGTGAAGAAAAGCAGGTTCTTATGAATCCAAGTGGAAAGCGCAGGGGGAGGGATGTGAAGGGCGGCGGAGCGGGTGCAGGAGCCCAAGCCTGCCGTGTTGGGAGCATCAGCCGCAGCATCGTCCGGGCAACCCAGGTTGCCATGGCGATGGCAGCAGCGACCGAGGGACGAGTACAGCTCCCACTGCCCGGCCCTGCCCGGGACTGCAGATGCCAGATGAGTGTTAGAGACTCCCCAGAGTCTTGTTCTGGAAAAACACCTTCATTCCCAGCTGAAGGGAGGACCAACCAAAGCGGCTGCTGGGTTACAAAGCTGTTGCACATTCAGCAAAACTTTACAGTCATGGGTGTTTCTTTCTGGCAGTTGGTGAAGAGTAGGAGGGCTTAGAAAGTAGATGTGGAAACCAAACACTGGTTCTCCTCCAGGGAAACTTGCAATGATGCAATAAATTTTATTTATGTATGTATGTATTTATTTAGGAATACAGGTGACCACTAATTGCACAGGCACTCTAATTGCCCCCCAGGAAAACAACATAAAATTGATATTGTTCCTCTTATTTGTTATCAAGAGGTCATTGCATAATAATGCACTTCAGCACACTTCATTTTTCCTGCACAAGTGGGCATTATCTGTAGTTTCAAATGTGAGCTATACTTACCTCTAAATGGGGATTTTAAGCCACGTGTCTTTACATACCAGAGAAGAATCCTTAAAATAGCCAATTGCATTCAACCTTAAAACCGCCATCAAAGAAGTGCATTGTGTCTGTTTGTTTCTGGAAGGTTAAAATTGCTCACAGTTAAAACTGGTTACAGTATTTTTAGATGACCAAGATTTGTTTTACTGTTTACCATATCAACTAGCTTAAAAGGCAGAATATTTGGTTTTCTGCTTTTTTTTCTGTCAGTGCACATATACCCATTTATAACATCCAATCCTTTCACTTGCTTATTTCATTCAACCCCAGGAAAATGTTTTAAACTGACTGTTAAATGAGGGTTTTGTTGGGCTTAGGTTTGGGAATTTGGGAGGGCAGGGGGTGTTTGCTTGGTTAGTTGGGATTTGTCAGGTTTTTTTGTGTGGTGGAGAGGAAGGGGGAGTGTTATTAAAGTTGTAATGTGATACCCAGAAAGATTTAGTAGAAATCCTAGGCTGAAAATAAATGTGGTAACTCTTCCATAAGTGAGTCTGTCACTGAACAGCAGGCTGACTGCCATCAAGAAACACTTCTGACACAGTAGATGTATTTTGGGAAAGGGGGGAGTAATGGAATGGGTTATTTGATGGGGAGCCTGAGAACGTATTGCCTGAGAGAAATGTCTGGGGCAGAGCTGTGATACCTACTCTTTTTTTTTTTTTTTCCTGTTGCTAAGACAAAAAGAAAAAATAAATCATACCCCATATGTACATTTTTCTGCATTGTATTGAAAACTGAAATTTCTTTCCATTTGGCATGAAATATTTGCTTTTCTGAGAGAAAGAAAAAAAACAATTGAGAGAGAAGGAGATGAATGTTACTGCCTTTGCTCAACACCCAGATTACTTCATCATTTAGCCAGGAGATAAGAACACAGATTCAGTTTTATTCCTTTGTATGAAAATGTTTGTGAATTTTCTAGAAATAAACAAGTCACCTACCCACCAAGCTTAGCTGCTCTTTCCCAACAGCTGCTTGCTCTGAATATGCATGAGTAGTGGAACAGTCCTGATGGATTAAGTCTAAAGTCTCAGTGAGAAATGGTTTTTACAGAGTTAATCAAGGCATCCAGACATTGCATTGGATCATCAGCTTACTTTTTAGGTGAAGTTGCAAGGTTTATGGCCTCAGTTACTACAGTTTAGATAACCCTTAGGTCAGGGTATAAAATCTAAGATATAGATTGATCCAGGTGTCTTTTGTGTGAGGTGCAGGATTTTCTCTGTGCATGATGTGCTAGTAGAATCAAAAGAAAACATGCCTGCAGCCTTTCTTTTCACGTCTTTTATACAACCCCTCTTTTTGTAATAACCTGTGAAAACATGCCACAATAAGTGGCAGTTTTTTTATCTGCCTTTGGAGAAACAGAATCCCAAGGCACCTTCCCTGAATACCTTGGGAATAAAAGCTACTGTGTTTGACATAGTTCTCAAGATCATAGGACCAATACTATTTCTTCATGCTTTTTCCCCCCACTTTTTCTTTATTTTTCTTTTGGAGGTTCACATTTTGCAACAGGATTAAAATTACCACAGTGACTTCTGAAAAAAGTTGCTGTTCTAATTTCACTTCATATTTTTCCAGATCATCTCCCCCACTGCCCTTTTCTGGGGGCCTTCACGGGAGAAATTGTTTTAAAAGGATGATGAATCAATTTAGGCAGAAGCAAGATAAATTCTCCTACACTTTCAGGGAAATGTCTCTTCTATTTTTTCTGTCAAATGGTCGTCAATATGTATTAAGGTCTTATGTGCAAGTACTAACCAGTCATGTCCTGGATATTTTATTTATTTCTATTTTTTTCTTCATATTTTTTTTCCATTAGTTATGGCTAAGATAAGCATTGAAGAGCACAGTATATGTTTGTCATGTCCCTATCGTATTTTCCTACACTAACAGAAGGATATAAAATACCATTTAGGTTAAGGTTTCATCCTAAATGAACATGTCATTTCTCATCTGCACGTTTTATAAGCATGAATTCATTCTTTCTTGAGTTTTACATTGCTGTGTTAGCATCTTCCATCACCTCAACAACCCACCCATTTCTCTAAATGCATTCTTAGGGTTCAGTACACCTATCAGAGTGATACATTAAAAAAACAAAC
>VXBU01004547.1:11739-160906 GCA_013400315.1 Bombycilla garrulus | reverse complement strand
AAAAAAAAAAAAAACAAAAAAAAAAAAAAAAAAAAAAAAAAACCAAAAAAATCCAACAAAAATGTCCTGAAGTAATTTCTTGGCAATGGTAAGATATCATTGTAGGCATAAATGTTCTTTGGATAGCAGGTAAAGTTTCTTGGCTTTCCATAATGTAATAGAGGAGCCTCTTGTTTAACTCACCTGTGGCTTTCTAGATTTCTTTTCTAGATTTGAGTGTAATTTCTTCCTTTAAAACCAGTGGGTTCTTTGATACTTTCATCATCTTGTTGAATACAAAGTATCCAAGAAGTCTGTTGGTAGATATAATTTTGCCCTAAGTATCCACAGAAGGAAAACCCAGGGAGACAAATTCTATGGAAACTGGTTATAATCTCATAACTTTGCAATAAGTACAAATGGAAAATCCCAAAAGATATTCAGGAGAAAAAAAAATGTGGCAGAGCACTCAGAGGAATATCAGAAATGGAGTATCAGCCAGCTGATTTCTGTGGCTTTGGCTGGTGTAGGTGTTGCTTTGTTTTTTTAGTTGAAGTGGATGTCCCAAAAACTGCCAGGAGTCAGTCTGAGGAACTTTTCATGTTCTTTCATGAATCCTTTATACTTTATAGGGAATCCTTGTGGGAATCCTTTAGCTTGAGAATGTCTTGTGATAATGTGAGTTTTGTTTTTTTCTTACAGAAGGAAAAGTGGAATTATATGCTGATCAATTAATATTCTCCCCAAAAGAAATACATATTTAGTGTTCTGTTCTGTAAGACTTAGGTATTAATGGAACTATTTTCCCTGATTTAGCTACCCAATGTTAATACTATGGATCAGAAATAAATTTTCTGAATGTTTTAAATAAGGATTTATTTTAGTCAATGCAAGTTGACTATTACCAATTCAAATAATAACACTGCTATAAAGTTCCACTATAGAAGTATCATTGTTATCTGGAGTGGAAATATAACATGTTTTTCATCCCAAAGCATAGATATAAACAATTAAAACATTATTCCCCTGCAGAAATATCTGAACAGTGCTTTGCTGGAAAATTGACTGTGACAGACCTTTATTTCTTAAATATACACTGCAACCTGATACATACCATGTATGTACCATGTATTTAGACCTTCACACACACCACGGAGCCAAACCATTCACCAACTGCCTTAAGCAAAAGAAGATTGCAGTTCATTTGGTGTTCAATTCTTTTCAGATCAGCCTTGGAAACTTAGAAGTGAAGCAGGTCTATGTGTTAAAATATGTAGCATCTCTGTTGCCACACAATTCATTGTGCCACTTAGTATAGCAGTGAATGCTGTGATATAATACAAACCTATATTCGTAACTACTGATGATGTTTTAAAATTATTGTTTTTCATCTTTGTAGAATATTGAAGATCTTCCTATTTTTTAGTATTGACATCCTGGCTGAGCATGGTAGGAAGTATACAGAGTTTATCTATCATCTCATGCTTGGAAAGTCTGACTTTCATTTAAATGATTCACTGTTCAACTTTCAGGTATAATTACTGTAAGGCCATAATAATGGGTCAAAAGGGCAATTTATTTTTGGATAAGATGATAGTATTACCCAATAAAGATAAAATTCCCAGCAAAGCTAGGTGTCAATAAATTGCTAAGATTGCAGAGCATGATTCTCTTGGTTCCTCCTCCCATCTTTAAAAACGATTGACTCTATATTTTCTAAGTGTTGTTCTGGTGCCAGTGTATAGGAGATTCTGAACGAAACCAGTTTTATACATTAACCTTCCTGAATAGCTTATGCGTTAAAAATTATAATAGTAAAGTGAAACCAGATGGACTGAGTAGAGTTGACAGCACCTTTCTGAGTGATGAAATTGCTATTGATTTATGACAAATGCCAGTAAAAGCAGGCAGGGACTGTTTGGTTGCTGTAAGATGAGAACTGAAAGTAGGCAGGTTTTGTTATCAATCATCTGTTGTCGGTGTAAGACAGTGGCAGGCTGCTATAATTGATTTGATAGCTCCGTCTGACTTGAGCTCCAGTGGCCACCACACATCGTGGCAATGCAGCAGTGCAGAGAATTGACATGAAAAAGAAGTGACATGACTCCTCAGAGGCCAAGTTGTATGATTTAAAGGTGTATGTTTGTCAAAACATTTTATAAATCAGAATTTTCAGACTTAGTGGCAATTTATTGATAGCATGCAGTTTTGAGGTTAGTCTGGAAATTGGCTTGTTTTATATTGTGACATTAATTTAATAGATCTTTTATGACCTAAAAGGATTTGCATGACTAAAGATACTTCTTTTTTCTTTCTTCTTTGCCTTGAAGAGCAGCTTACATGATTTCATTCAGTTTGGTATTTTGATGAAACTTTTCCCCTGATATAGTATCTGTCCCAGTTATGCCTAGTGTGATTGTAGAGTATCACTATGATACTTTGATCCTCTGTAATAGGCTGTGTTTTGTGTTTTAAAGAAATAAAATAATGATGAGTACTGAAGACCTAATAGGACTATTGAATAAAGATTTGGGGACTTAATTCTGAGGTAAACCCAAATTAATCTGTAATGTAATGTCCAGAAAACCTTACTTTTTTCTCTGTGAATTTTTGTTTTCTGAACAGTTTCAAGCTTGGTTCCAGCTGAGTTAATTTAAAAACACAGATTGTCTTCATTGCCATTTCCTATAAGGGTGAGGATTATAGAACTGGAAAACACACACCAGAGAATCATCTTAAGAAATATGAAGTTATAGATACATTCTGCCTCTTCCTTATTTTAAGCATTAATGATGGCAATTAGATACAAACTTTATTCCCAAGCAAAACTTGTGATGATACTTATTTTATGCATATGAGAATTTGAGAGATGAAAAAGCATCATATTCTTTATATCAATAGAGGATTCATGAGCTAGGAAGGACTTGGACAGTTAAGTAAGTGTAAAGATCAGGTTTATTTTTATTTCCACTGCTGTGCATCTGTACAAAAAAAAAATCAGTAATTCTCTGTCTGGATCAAGGAAAGTATTTTTGCAAATAAAAAGTGAGATATTGATGCCCTCTACCAGTGTTCAAAAATAATTAATTCAACTAGAGTTAATGTATAGCAGGCCCACTAGGTTAATACAGACAAATAGACTATTTAAAATTAAGTGATTGGAACAGTGTGGCTTGTTTAGTCTAACAAAAAGGAAGACAAGAAGAAAGTGTATGTGTACATAGATATGTGTGTTTGTATTACATGCTATGCAAATATATATACAATTATAATATGTTGTGTATGTTTGGGAGGGTAAATGTTGGAGAAGAAATGTTAACAGCATAAGCACAAGAACAAATGGAGATGAGTCAAAAGTGCAGTTTTGAAAATAGCATTCTAGTTGGTCCCATTTACATTTACATTTCATCTATTAATCAACAAGTGAAAGTATATTAGCATCATCATTAAAAATAATTAAGGAACTGGAATCTCTTAAGTCTTATATCCTATATTTTAACAGGGACTTTCTCCACACAATTTTCTATTTTTCCTGTTTCCTGTTGGCTTAAAAGGCTTCATTTTTTTAGATAAAATGTTCTCTCAAAAAGAGATTTTCATTGGTTGTGTTTATATTACAGAAAAATAATGGTAAGATTTTTACACTCCAAATGTCAAATGTAGCTAGATCTTTTAAATTTATATAGCTTTCCCATTTTTTTAAATTTTGTTAACATCCCCTAAGTCAAAGAAAAGCAAAAAATGTTTATATCATTTATGCTGATGGATATTAATTGATGGATATTATAGATAGGATGAAGAAAGAAAAGACAACTGATAGATATAAAGAGAGATCATATTTCATATTCTTTCTAAAAAGATTCCAGTTTAAATTGAGTATCAGGTGGATAAGACATAGAAAGCTACTTCAACTTCAACTACATGGGAGTTTTGATGAAACAGTTAAAAGAAAGATTTAAGGACAACACAAAAGGAGTATTGAATTCTGCAAGAACCTAAAGAGACCAAGAAAATTGAAGCAACTAGGATTAAAGATGTAGGTAAAGGCAGAAATATGGGAATAATCTTGAAGCACTTGAGCTTCTGCAACTAGAAAAAGTTGTAGTGAGCTTACTGTTCCAACTCCTAAATGTTACTCTAGGAAGAGATACCCAAAAACTCTGTGAGAAGAAATTTTCTGAAGAACTTGGGTCTAAATGATTTGCCATTCATACAGTATGTTTATCATCTTAAATTTTACATAGACACATTCACCACAAGGCATCAGAACAAAGGTGCAATACTCCTGCAGATTACTGACTAAAAGCCCTACACAACTATGACATAGAAAATCATGCATTCGATTGCTCCACTTTTGTGCCATATTTATATTCAAGAGTGACACTGTAAATCCAGTCAATTTAAGCTGTAAAATACCCTGAAAGATCTGTTGCTCAACAGGTTTGAAACTTGCAGAAGATGATCTGGGTTAATTAGCTGCAACCTTTAAGACACCATTCCAACGTGCTGAGGTTCATGGGTTTTGACATAAGTGCAGTACTGAAATATTAAAACTACTGTCAAAGATGGTTGTGCTTAATGATGTATCTCAACTAGTGGTACCTCTGCATCCTTGTCTCACTATTTATCTGCCTCACTTCATCATTAATGCTGATCTCTGTGCTTGTTTCCACAAGAAGTGCATTTCCATATCCCGTGATTTGTTTCATACACTAAGGTCCCTGGTTGAGTGGATTGCTTGCTCATTATGGAGCTGGCACTGCACTGAGGAGGCTAACTGAGACTCAGAGTTAAAAGTGGCTGCTCTGCACTCTTGGTGTGTTCATTACACTATTGGTTTCTAACCTTTACCTCTTGCCTTCCCCTAAAAAAGTATCTGAAAAAATCAGTCCAGTTATTAAACTTGTATTTCTCTCCGCCAGTACTCTGCAATTTTTATTTTCTATGTGCTGCTTTAGACTCCTGTGTCCTCTTAACAAAATTTGAAACAATTCACCACAATGTAACATCAGTACTCTAGCCTCTAACGTTAAGAGAAAATATTCTGGAAATTTCTCATCTTTTGCTAGATACTGTAAGCCCTTTCTTTTTTAAGTAATACTATTTGACATGGGCCACATAACAATAAGCTTTTCCAAAACTATTATTTGTAATAAATAGATATGAAACCATTATAAGGTAAAATTTACTTTTGCATATCCTATGAACTATATTTGAGCTTAGTTACAGATGGATAAAATGAGTAGCTTGTATAAATATAATTTCACTACTTGGGCAACTTGTTACGAAGCTAATATATAACTACTGTTTTTTCCTAAGTGTACTAATTCAGAAACTCTCCTTCTGGTCACCTGGATTAGACCATTAACATTTCAGAGAGCATTTCATTAACATTTACATAATATCTCATCAGACTGTTCTTTGACTTGATATAGCATGAGACCAAGTCACCTCTGAGATTTCCCAAGGTGCTTCTTGCCTCTGAAGCTTGTGTGTCAAAAGCCCTTAGGAACTTGCATGTTTTTCAGCTAGAATATAATGATGGGACTGCGATTCAGACAGAGCTTTGAAGGAAGTGTACCAAAAAGCACAAAAGGCTCCCTATTTATCTTCCCATTGTAGAAGAATATAAAAAGAATAAAATAATTATGTATGTAGTGAAAAATCAAAACTGGTGGGTGAGCTGGATGACCTGAAAAACTTCAGAACCCATTTCTTTGTATCCTGCCCTCATTGTCCTTCTGAAAAAAAAGTTCCTCTACTTCTTCCCCTTCTATTCAGCATTAAGAAACTTGGCTGAAGTTGAGCATGATTACTTCCTCAAGCAAGAAGCAAATTGCCCCATCTCCAGAAACTTCAAATCCAGCTGCCCTGTATTTGCCAGGGGATAGTAAACAGCCAACCTTTCCCCTGCTGCTGTGATCTTTTCACAAAATGGCTGTTACTGCACCTATACAGTGACCTGTGAACAAACAAACTTTACAGCTATTTTCTGTATAATCCTGTGACCTAGAAATGAGTAAAGATAAATAGGATCACTTCAAGGTGTCCAAATCTTAAGTGATGATTTGGTGGGGAAGGGTGCAAAGAAAGCTTTCAGTGTTTGCCTCTGCAATGTTGTCCCTGAATCTGTAGGTTAAATTATATTTCTTTCTTATAAAATATTTTTATTGCCAGGAGTTCTCTATTTTCTTAATTTTACTCTCCCTTTTCCTAACTTGAAGGATGAGGCCAGATTATACTGCAGTAGATTATATATTTATATCTTAATACTTTGTATTTGGAGTTTTCAGGGGATACATTTTAGCTTGAAATTTTAATTGCATGCATTTATACTTAATTATAAATGCCATTTCTACTTTTTGTGGCTTCATTATTATATTTTTCATGATTTTCTGTCCATTATTACTTTGCAAATGTCCAATGCAAAAGAGGAAATGGGTAAGTTAAGCGAGGTAAATAATGCAGAATGTTCCCTTATAGAGGAGAATTATTCCTTTATTTTATTTCTTTGAATTGCAGTTGGGCAAATGTGATTTTTAAGTTGGCTGTGTCCTTTTTCTAAAGCACATGAAAACATTTAATCAGATACTGATGGCTAGCTAAATCTTACTGAGATACGAAACAATCTCCATCATTCTTTATCTCCCTAAAATCTTCCAGTTTTCCCTTTCACCACTTTCTCTTTTCTGTTTTCCTGAAAGAACAGGAGAATGTAAGTAATGACTCTCCATTCTTACACTGTTATTTAAGATATTGTGTTCTGAAACTTGGCAAGCCTAAAAATGCTGACATGATGATCACCTACCACAGGAGTTTTACTCTTAAGACATTTCGCCAGACCAGTGGACTCTTCTCATCTGCCTCTGTCTGTACATGCATGCACTTAAAACATACTTTTTTTGCTTTGTAAATGTATCTATATCTTAAAATCTGCCCTTGCCATGTCAAATTGTCTCTAATTTGAGATGCCTGTGAGTTAATGCTTTAAGTATTTGTCCAATTCAGTATTTGCTTCTGCATGTGTTTCAGTGCATTAATGTAAAGATATCTGTGTGAAGATACATTCCAAATGAAAAGAAACAGCTTTAGAAAAGTATTGTAGATTGTGGTACCAAATGCTGCTATGAAATAATATACTGTGTATTTGTGTATTGCTAGAAAAGGTCTGAATGTACTGTATGGATAGTAGAAAAGAGGGAAAGGCTGTTTCTTAGTGATCTAGTGCTCAGGCACCTAATCTACGAAGACTTTACAGTTAAGAGTCTAAATTCAGGGGGAAAAGCTGAGGGAAAACCTACCAGAAAGGGATAATAATTATTCCCAATTATCCTGTTGGAAATTCTGAGGAGTTAAGAAAATAATCAGTCATTTTTGATTGAGACTGGTAATTTTAATTTAGGATGGCTACTCCTAAACTATGGATCAGTCATTGACATGTAAAAAAACAACTTTGAGGAACTATACATTAAAGTATCGTAGCTGGGAATGGAAGTGAATATATGGTATGTTCTGTAGATTTAAATACCTGAGTGTTTAATTAATGAAACAAATGGTTAAATGTAGTACATAGAAGGAAACTCAGGAGCCAGGAAGAAAAGTGCAGGGATAAAAGGGTGAGGTGTTATCACTTCTGGTAGGCATGACTGGCCAGTAGTACATTTTGTACTTCATTTTTGCACATAAATGCATTTTAAGATTGTTGTGATAGAAACTCTCATAGCTTTAGTTTCCTTGTTTTTTAAAATTCATTCAGACTTCTAATTTTCAAATGATATTAGTTGATTTTTTTCATATCCATAACTGAAGTTGTAGTGTTTATAAATACTTAGAATATCACTGTCTGTTCTACAATTGAAAATGTAGACTGCATTGACTTTAAGGCTTAAGGAAAGCTTTCATTGGGACACTGCAGTCCAAGTCTGTTCTTATGTCATTGTTTTATATTGGTTCAACTTCTCAGAAAAATGAGTTTTAACTAAAAGTTATTTGATTATTTTAGGGATATAAGTAGATTTAGAGTTGTATCTCTTACCTCTGTTTATTACCACTGTGGAATGAATGTCAGAAATATATTTACTTTAACAAGCTGCTTCACAGATGTAATTTAACTGTTAGCACATGGTCTAGCACATCATCTCATCGACACTACAACAAGAATTACGTGAAGTTTCATGTTCTTTGTGACAGATGAGCTGCAGGGAGATTTTTCAACAAATCCTTATTTATCTTAATAGTGCTCTTGCTGTACTCCTTGCTTTTGTTCCCTTGATTTTGAGTACAATATCATGATTATATTACTCAGGAGAAAGAATAAAATCACTTTTTCACGTGGCAGATAGCTCTCTTTCCTTTCACTACATTTAAGAATCATAAAACTTAATGGATAGTTAAGAGTTTATTTGATCTATTTCCCTTTCACATTGTGAGTTCAAGGATACAGATGCAATTCTTGATGGAGCTTTCTATGAAAAAATTAGACAAACACATTCACACTGGACAAAAAGAGCAGCATTTTTTTTTGTTTGTTTTTTTGCATATTTGTTTCATTTTTGCTTCTTTATATATATATATATATTCAGGAAAAAAAATACTGAATGGAGTGTTTTACTGGAGAGGAGGACAGACAGCACTGATCAAGGCAGTAGAGGCTTATGTGGACTTCTGAAGTACCTTTATCATCCCATGTTTTCCTTGGTGTTTTGTTGTCTGCAGACATAACAACATGATACTTTTTTCTGACTGTTCTTGTAGATTAGGATTTTCAGATCTCTGAAAGGAAAAAGTCAACTTATTTCATGGAGTTCAGTGTCTAAAACTGGACAAAACCTGAAGCTGATGAACAGGAGAGCTAAGGCATGTTTCATATTTTTTTAAAAGAAGATTTTCCTGTTCATACATCCTAGAAACAGCCTGCTATTTTGATTTCTGTTGAGCATTTCTTTGACACTTTGCTCCTTTGTTATTATTAGAATCATGACTTTCTCATTCTTTCAGTTTCCTTAAATCAAATCTCTTCAAAAAATTTATCAAGTATTGCTCCAATTTGCTTTGAGGTTACTTTAACTAATGCCCTGGGTCTGATTTTAACTGAATTGGGGTTTTGGGGGAATTTTTTATAAAAAATCAGAGTCAGCTGTGCCTTAATGCTCTGTCACATGCATTAATTATATTCAAAATGCCTATTTAGTGAATACTGAATTAAAAGAAGTTATTAAACAGTTTGGCTTTGGTGGTCTCATCCACTCAAAGCTTTTCTTCACTTTTGAGTAATGAACCAAGCCTTTATTTGGTCTCCTCCTTATCAGTATACTTATAGAGTGGTTTTTTTTCTTTCTTTGCCAGTTGTATCTCATTCTGAGTACTGATGTTATTATTTTGTCCTTAAGCAATTGACTATATTCATCCTTACTAATTCTCTTCAAAGGCTGTGGTTTCTGCTTTTCTTTTCTGAATTCAAGTCATGGAAGTATTTGTGAATTAATCAAGTTGATTTCTTACTACTTTTTCTGTATTTTCTCTGCATTGAGATAATGGGATTTCATTACTTTTATATTGCATTGTTAAAACACGCCAGTATTTTTGAGTCCACTCTTTCCTAGTATTTCTTGCCATGGGAACTTCATTCTGTGCAAAAAATAATGTGGACAGTGTTTACAATAAAGCTAATAAAACCTGTATTTATTTCTCCTGTTTTAAAGCATTTCTTTTGAGGATATAAACTATTTCTAGCATTAATCTAAATTGGAATGTAGCTGTTCCAACCTATTTATATTAATAAGGAGCAGTAAGGAATAATTTTGCTTTTGAAAACTGAGCAAAATGCTATGTCCAATGACTTGAGAATTGCTTTTTTCACTAGAAAAATATGTTCTTCTAGAGAAAATAAGTTTTTTATTTAATTTCTTAGTTGCAATCAAAAAATAGAATTGATAGATTATCTGATACCAGATCAGATTTTTTGAGTATTTCAAAATCCATTTTCTGGTAAGATTTCTGCTTGATAAATTTTCTCATTTCCCATGTCAAATGGCTAAGGTAGGTAGCTGTTCATACCAATCTGTTTGGCCTTCAGCTAGACCAGAATTGAAGGTAAATGGTACACTCAAAAAGTATTTTTAATATATCAAATGGGAAAAGTGGTGAAAAGTTGTGGCTTTGGTGGCATTTGGGAAATGCAGAACACTTCAGATGATTTGAGTCTGAGGCTATTTTAGTTAAGGATTAATGTGAACACCAAAAATACAAAGCTCTCCTTGATTCTGACATATTATAATGCTATCTTTGTCATATAAAATTTAACTTATTTCTTGAATATAGTGAAGAATTTCCCTATCCATATGTTTTTTTCTACCTTTCTATACTTATTGTCCTGTGTATTCTAGTACATGTGCAGGACATTGACAGAAGGAAGTTGTTTCCCAGGATATTTTTTTCCTGAGCTGTGTAATCCTCTAATGTTTAAGTATTGTGGTGTCAAATTGGTCTCACTGTAAGTACAAAGTGCTGTTATGGAAAAACTACACAATATTTTCCTTAGAGCTGAAGATGTAATATTCTTCACTGAAGTTACCTTATGAGGGTTTGATAAATGAGCAGTTAACCATTTCACCCTAATCCTAACCCTAATGCTGACCAGCACTGACACTGTGGTTTGCATCTTCAATGGGTGGAAGATGATACTAGCATTCAGGAGAAAGTCTGTAGATTGTATCTGTAAGTTTGTCAGATAAATCTTTCAGATATTTAAAAGAATATAAAAGCAGTTCTGAGAACAACTTCTGACATGGAATAAAGTGGCTATGTTGCCAAAGAGATTACATAGATGCATTGTAGATGCCACATTTGTGATGTATGGCTCACAATCCATTATGAGGCGAAAGAATTCTCTTCAAGGATTGTGATGCCAACATGTAATTGGAAAGAAAAGCAGCCAGATGACAAACTAAATAGACCTAGTATCATATCCATCAAATTAGAATTGCTTTCTACTTGCTGAAAGCTAATAGCTGGGAAAACCCTGTACAAGGTTTTTTTTTCAGCAGCAGCCTGGGTGGGCAGGTATTGAATACAACCTGAATTTCAGAAGATTAATATAAACTAAACTAGACAGAGAGGAATATGTTAAATACAGTAAAACATGTTTGTTCATTGAGAAGATTTTTATATTTGAAAAAAAGAAGCTTGCTTACTTATTTTAGGAAGGTTAAAAATGAATTTTTAAAGAAATGTTATCTTTCATTTTCCTTTTTATTGACTCAGCATCATTTATAGACATTTTTTCATGTCTTTGTTCTTTTTGCCATTATAATATATATTATTTTTGAATCCTTTTAATGCCCTTCATAAATTTTTTTTTCTTAGAATAAATTAGTTAAAAGGTGAACTGCTTTTTTGCAACTGAGTTTAGAGTGACAGCCGGGATTTTGCAGTCACTGTTTCAAAGTATTGTTGTAGATTATTACTGGAACTTGTAATTGGCATTAATAGTTTCACTAAAGCCTGTTGAGATAAGAAATCTGGATCTAATGTACATTCATGCATAATATCTGCATGTGTATAAAATGTCTATAGACATCATCATTTTTATATGTATTTAACAATTGTATATTTGTTAGAATGAGGCATTGATTTTTCAGTAGTACCAAAAATCAGGGTTTTCAAGAGTGTTAGAAATGAAAAATATTCCCGGTAATAGTTGTTGTTCAATGTAGATGTGGGTTTTGTTGCTTACATTTTTCAAATTAAGAGAAACAGTTTGGCTTCCAAAAACAGTACAATAAAAAATTGTAAAATTTTTCACTTTTCTACCTAAATCACTCACTAGAATTCATAGGAGGTCAGTTATGTCTTAAATTCATTGACTTTAGATTGACATGAGTAAAATAACATGTTTAATATAAAACTGTTTTACAAAGAACCTCTACCATCAAACAGTATTTCAGTTAACAGTTGTTGTCCTTTTTTTTACATGCTGAAGTGTTAAAGAAGAAAATGAAGCTTTTTAATGAAATGTTACCAAAATATCTAGAAAGTTGTTGTGTATTATGAAAGCAATCCTATTACTGATTAATATTTACTATTGTTCATATTTGTGATTCAGATTTTTCTTAAGCTCATTTTTATGCACATTTACAGTGCTAGTTCATTTTCAAGCAATAATCATATTTTAATCTTTGAATATCAGTTTCTTCTTGTGACAGTTCTACCAGAAGAGAAGCCCAGTTTTCAAAGTCTAATTACAATGAAATTCCTATTCCCTTAGCCTTGTTATTGGCAAGAATTTTGGCCCTAGTGGAATTATGCTGGTGATAAAATTGTATTAAAAAACCTACAAATCCAAAAACTTTCAGATTTGGGTTTCAGGTTTTTTAAGGTACAATCATATATTATGCATTGCCAGATTATTTTTTAGCCAGTTCAGAAACAGTCTGAATTATTACAGTGTGAAGTTCTAGCTATTTACTATAAGAATGTAAATAACATGGCACAGAGCCCTATTTATAATGACTAATGAAAGCTGTTACACTGCAATCAGAGTGATGCAGAGCACCAGGGCAATTCATTAGGAGAAAAGCGGTTAACAAACAGCTAAAGCATGCTAGTTTGGACCTTTTCCTTTCAACTTCAAAACATGTACTCTGCTCTTAGTTTGTTGTGCTAAATAATTATTTCTAAGGTAAAGTCGATAAGGAAAAGTAAGGTTATTCCTGCCTGCTGATTCTTGCTAACTCACAAAAATGCAAAGAGAAGTTGTCGTTTTTGGCTTTGTTATGAGCAGATAAATATTCTTGCCGTGTTACACTTGTTAAACATACTGTACTTGTGAATTGTTGCGATGGGATGTTGATTCAGCACAGCATATAAGCACATACATAAGTCCCTCCTGACTTCAAGTACTTTTATTTGAATTCAGTGTATAGCTAAACTAGATCAGGGAGTCAGTAGAGTAAATCAGGCAATCTGGGTTTAAATTGTATGCTTCTAAATTACAGCTTCTCTAATATTAACAATGTGTCTCTCAAAAGACACTGCTGACCTTTGTGATTGATTTTTCTTTCTATTTTCTGTCTTTAAGACACCATTACAAGAAATAGAAATTATAAAAGCTATATTTAATTTCAATTTCTCTTTTATATAGCAAGATATATAGGGGAAAAGGCAATTGTCACAGGTGCTAAATGATAAACTTTATAGTTTTTAGGACAGGCTCCATCTGATATTTTATTTTTGAAATAGTGTGAACCCAAAATTTAGACAGATATGAGTACTCAAAAACACCATGCTATATTTATTTTAGAAATAGCATTTTGTACAAAGTAATTTTACCAATTGCTATTGAAAAAATATGTCCTTATCTTGAAACATTAGCAATATTATATGCTGAAATCTTATTGTGATTTGAATTGTATTTGCCCATAAATCACCATATCCTGTATGTTTTCATTGAATAGCATTTCAGGAAATTAATTTATTAAAAAGTGAAACATTCAGGCAGCAAAACTATAGTTTGCTGTTATAAGAGAAGGAATTTTTTAAAAGAAGCATCAAATGGGCTAACTGCCATATTTCCACCTCTTCTTCTTCAGACAAAGCAGGATCATATATGATGCGGTTCAAGAAAAGGCCCCTTTCACGTTGACAGATTAGCTGAAAATGCAAAACTTATTTGCAACTACAGTTATTTATAATTGTGTTCTATTTCTGTGATACACAGTAGGTATATTTATGAAATATGTGTCAAACTTCTCTCTAATTGTCAAAGCTGTTTTTGTTCAATATGCTCAAGTTCTGCTCCAGATGAATTTAAGTGGAATGCAAAGGATACAAACTTTATGTACAACATAAAGTTACCCGAAGTAACTATAAATTGCACAACTTGCAAGTACCTGAGGTCTGTTGCAGTTAAGACAGTTTACCAGTAAGAAGTTCCCTGCTAATGTATGGTAAGGTAGAGCTTTTGTAAATCTGGTTCTACAGATTTATGGTCTATCACATGCATGTCAGCCAGCTAAGAGCAGAGGGCTTATGCTTTCATAGAAGCAATGTTTTCTATTAAATTGTTCTCACATTTACATTTGTACTTAAATAAGAAATCCAGATTTCCGGAATGGTGCTGAAAGTTGTGAAGCATTAAATGAACAGCTGATCACAGAACCGTAGAATGGTTTGGGTTTGAAGGGACCTTCGAGATTATCAAGTCCCAGTGCCTCTGCCATGGGCATGGATTCCCCTCACTAGGATGAGGTTGGTAAGGGCCCCATCCAGCCTGGCCTTGAACATTTCAGGGATGTACATGCACAGTCTCTCTGGACAACCTGTTCATTCTTCACCACCCTCTGAGTAAAGAATTTCTTCCTAACATCTAATCTAAGTCTGCTGTCTTTCAGTTTAAAGCCATTGCCCCATGTCCTCTCACTATCTGCTTGCATAAAAAGTCCCTCTCCTCATTTTCATAAGCCCCCTTTAGGTACTGGAATACTGCTTCAAGGTCTCCCCTAAGCTTTCTCTTCTCCAGATTGAACAACCCCAGCTCTCTCAGCCTGTATTTATAGGAGAGACGCTCGTGTCCACAAATGTATCTTTATGTTTGATACATTTACTGATTTTCTGCAAATTTTCCAAAATATAAAACTAGCTTTTATAATAAGTTGTGTGGTTTTTGTTCTAGTATAGTTTTAAAGGAAAGTTTTAGATGTTTGAAAATTTGAAATCAGCATTGTACAAAGCAGTGTTTCAGACCAGAACTGAAATTGTAGAATTGAACATGAGCAATTTCTGCGAAGAGTGACAGTATTTGAAGTAAGCTCGGGTGCTAAATTAGGTTGCTTCTTTGGTTGTGTTTCAGAAATAATTACAAGTTGGGATGAAATGATTCTTAGCAGCATTTAGAAAATGACCACTAATTATCTGAAGAAACATTTTTGTTCTTAAGGGGTTGCATTAGCTATTAAGAAAATAATCTTAGAAAATGACTGGTATGCAGCAGATTTTCCTTTTTCTTAGCCCTAGTCAAACAAAATGATCGATTTTCTGTAGAAACCCTTTGTATAATATTTTCTTAAATTTGGTAGGGGAGTAAATAATTGGACCTGCAATCAACATTGTTTTTCAAAACAGTGATAGATTGCTTATAAGTGATAACCATATCCAGCACATTTTCAAGCAACTCCAGAAGTAATTTCTTATGGCTCTGAAATCTTTTTAAATTATCATCTTTACATCCCAAACTTTCATTTATGTTGCAGAATCTATTTGATTTATTCAGTAGCACCTAAATTTAACAGTTTTTCTTCAATTGAGTCAGTAAGAATTCTAGAATTTAATATCTAAACATTTTTTTTTCTTTTTGAAATGGCAATAGAAAAAATGCACATTCAAAAAAAGAAATAAGTCATATAGGGAAAAGAACCCTGAAAGATTTTGCTATGTGAGCTTTTTTGTTCATGAAGCTTGGTTACTATACATTTGTGTTCATTAGTTGATAGACTGTTTCGGTGAACTTTACCTACTGCTCTGCATAGTCTAATCATGCTGCTGTACATGGAATAGATTGACATTTTTGGTGTTACCTTTGACTACTTAATTCAGCTGATGTGATTACACCCAGGTTAAATTATGAAGTTTGAACCTTTAACAGTCTATCCTTTGAAAAATTCTATGATCTGACTTAACTGTATCTCACTTAGAAGCTGGGTTTGAACCAGATGACCTCTATAGAGGTCTTTGCCAACCTAAGCTTTTTTATTATTTGAGAGAGCTATATCTCTTTATTAAATTTTGTGAATTAAAACACAGAAGTAAATTTTGGAGTTACTACATATGCTAATGTCTTGAATATAAAGGACTTGTTTCCATCAGGAGCCATGTAGAAGTTCTGATCATTAATTTTTAGTAATATTTTTGCATCAATATGAAAAATTAGAAGCTCCTTGATGAACATAAAAGGCGTTTGTCTTGCGTTCCTCAGATTTAGTGAGGCATCATACATTCCACATAAGTGTCAGGAATTTTTAGGGCACCTGTCTACAGTACCTAAGTTTTCTGTACTTATGCTTCATGTCAGCAACAGCCTTGCTATTTTGCACTCTCTTTATCAGGGAAATCTGAGGCTTAAAAGGCTTTATTATTTTATTTCTAGTTTCATTTTTAGGCTGATAAACTGAAGTATACATTCTTTGGATTTCATTCGAACTGTGATTTCATTGGTCATGTAACTAAACAATTATCTTTGCATGTCTCCCTGAAATATCACTGAAAAGTTATATATTAGAAAATCACCTAATCCTAAATTTTATTTTGTCATGTTTAAGGAGAATCTCTTTACCTTCATGGCAAACTGAGCAGTTCTGGAAGCAGTACCTACTGTGTTTTATCTCCTGAGAATTCACTTGCACAGTTTCAACAGATCACAAATTTGGCAAAATTTAGTGACTCTGACTCATGCTTTGACACTAAGAGATTTTCCTGAAAGTACATATTGCAATAGTTACAAGTTTTATCTATAACTTCTTTTCTTCATAGCAATAATAGGCATCTCAATAAAGATGGGAAAATGCTTTGCATTGATGGAATTAAGCTTACTGTAAATGCAGTAGCCTACCTTGTCACATTCAAATTGGGAAAATGAAAAAAAAAAAAACACTGTCAAAAATTCAATTTAGCATTACAGAGATTACTGCAGTGTAACAACCCTTTATCTGTAGTAGTGTATAAAGGCACTTCTAACAGTGCATCAATTTTCACAGCCATTTAGTAGATTAGAAAGCAATTGTAAACAGAGTAAAACCCACATTAACTCCTGTCAGCAGCCTGCCTTTTTCTCAGTTATGGATTTGTTTGGAATAACAGTGAAGTCTAAAGTGATTGCATCAACATCACAGATTGTATTATAAATATGAATGAACCCATTGTAATGGACTGCATAGTAATAGATGGCAAGAATTTGTCCCGTCCCCCCACAAAGTAACAGCTTTTGTGAGCGAAGATAGCTGTGGCATAAGGAAACATGTCATTTGACNATATATATATATTAAAAACCCTAAATAAATTACATTGAAATGAACAGTTACTTAAACATTTCTCGGGGCGTTTTTGAGAGTGTGGAGAAAGAAAGTAGCCATGCATTGGTTTGTTTATTTTGGAAAATCTCCTTTCTTTTAACTGCTTAAAAACAATAAATGCAGTGAAAATTAGAATACTATTTTCTCCCTCATCATCAGGTACCACAGTGGTAGTTACAATAAACTGATTCATGGCCAGTGTGGTGAAAGCTGATCTTGAAAGACTTGAAGATTCTTCATACATACCATCGTGCAGAGTGGGGTGTGTTTTGCATTTTTCTCATTTCTCCAGAAGAAATCCAATGTCTCTAACAAATACTGGTCACTAGATATTTCCTAACACCTGTTTCTAAAATGTGCTCTACTGCATATCTTGTTAATTGCTGCTGTCCATGTAGCTATTCCTTATAGACTTAAATAAGATCGACTATTCAGTTGCTTTTGTTAGGAAGCTCTCGCTACCAGTGCATTGTGATAAATGTACCACAGTCATAATGCTAGTCGCTATGCTATAAAATAGTGTTTGCTGAAGTAAAAGGGACAATACTATATATTTGAGTTCTGATTTATCACACACAGGATATTAAACATTGAGGACCAAATTTGCAAATGAGGACAAATGTAATATTTCATATTTATGGGAGTAAAACCTGTTAGTAAAGCGGCTACAAAGATAAAAATACAATTTCCTCCAAATTGTGAGAATGAAATGTGACAATATTTATCTTCTCTCAGCTGTTGCATTTCATTGTTATTTTGTCAAATATTATGGCAATTACTCAATGAAACATTTTTGCAAAGACTTCATTTAAAAAGTCTTTAAATTTTGGCTGAGTAAGCGAGTGGCTTTCTCCATGGAGATTGTATATTTCTTTGATAACCCATATATAATTGTAGCATTTAACCTTCAACTTTTAAAGGATTGGTGATTTCACATAAGTGAATTTTCTGTTTTACCATGTTGTAGGTATTTTTTATATTTCATTTATGTTTTAGTAAATATAGCAAGAAAATTTAATTAATGTTTTTGAGAATAAAATGCTTAACCAATGGTATATCTAGCCAATAAAAATATCTCATGCTTTGGTAATAATAAAGGACATTTAATGAACCTTAAAGAGAAATAATAATCAGTAAAAAAATACAAAACATCAAAGAATTTATTTTATAGTTGTGTGACTTCTTAATTTATAATTTTCAAAAAAAATGCAAACATTTTTTCAACATTTTTTTCTCTTTTTTTCCCCCCCCTTTTTTTTTTTTTCCTGAAAGTACTGCTGGATGACTGGTTTCTTAAATTGAATCAGCATTCTAATGTAACTTCCTGTTGTTAAAGGTTCCTATTTAGTGGATTTCATTATTCCAGGTCAAATAAGTGCACAGAATTCAAGTGCTATTCTGTGCCCTAGACTTACACAATCATAAATTTGATTATCTTGCCTTTCCCTATCCTTTATTTACCTGCATGCTCCTGGGTGCAGCTGAAAATGTTTTTCCAAAACTCTCATCCAGCTTAAGTGCTCACTTCTTTCTAAGATGCTTTCTCATCTAATGCAGATGCACATGTAGTCAATGTTTTAGATAAATAGATAAAATTAACTATATTTTACGGTCATTTTATTACGATTAGCTTACTAATCTGTCTTCTTAAAGAAGACTTAAATGCCATTTAAAAGCAAGTGAAGCTTGCTAGAGGAAAGCAACTGGTAGAAACTAGAATCGGGGAAGGTCCCAGGGCTAGAGAGCAAGCTATCATCTCATTAGGACCTGCTTTAGAATGAAATCCTCAAGAAGGAATTGCAGTTGAAACTACTCCATTGTTACTGAACTCAGACAAGAAATACAGTCTCCTCCTACTGATGGTCATGTCACCCCTAAGGCAGTCAAGAGTCGATGTTCTCGGAATAGCAGAATTGTCTTCTCAAGGCAGGTGAGGACTCCCAGTCTAAGATTTACCAGTTTTTCTGGCTGGGAAGTCATACCAGTGCACCCTCTGCAGCTAGCCAGCTGCCCACAGTGCTGCTTTTACAGGTGTTTGTCTCTCATACATTCTATTTAGCTAGTCCAGCCCACTTTCAAACAGAAGTTATAACACGTTTGAAAAAAAAATATTTTAAAGACTATTGGTGAGAAATTACTGTTCAAAGCTGGCAGTTCTCAGACAGGTATAGACACATAGAAAGCAGGTAAATAAACTTTATGTTCAGGTTTAGATATATTCCACTTAATTACATGGGATCTGTTTTGCTTGCCTTCACTATCTATTTAAAACTAATCTAAGCTAGGCTCTGTCTCTAATCGAAAGAAGCCAATAGATACCTAAAGTATGTGCTTTTAATTGTGCTCTGAAGATTGCCTTTTTCCCTTGACTAGTCCCTTGACAATGCAATCTCTTTGCCATTATTGTTCTGCAGAGTCAGGCATAATGATTCTGCACTCGGAGTACCATGCTCTACAATGATTTCATTATAGTGAAATACAGCACTAGTGGGTACATAGGATCTATAGATAGCATTCCACACTTTCTACTGCTCTCAGAAATTCTGTATTTTGTGTAATTAGTATGGTACCAAAACAACCTCAGCCACCCACAAATAGATTTTCCTATAAATGAGTTGTCTCCTAAATTTGAAATACCTTTCAGCTGAATCTTTGTGTATCATAGTCCTTCCTATATGCACCAGTGACTATGGAGCTGTGCATAATCTGATGAGGAAAATGGCATTTCTATTTTAATTCTGATGGGCATAAGTCATTTGGATTAGCTTCTGAATGAATGATGGAATATATATTAAAGTCTGTTAAACAGTAAAAAGATCTATGAAAATAGTCTTTTCAAATAATTGAGTCTCAAGTAACAGTGTGTTTTGGTTTAATACCAAAAATAGCTTTGTGTGTCAGCATTTTATCATTATTATAATAAAATACCCTTTATTTTTTTACCATGTTGAAATCTTAATGCTTTTCTTTACTAGTTCTTTAGCTTTATGCTTTATGGAATAATTCAAATTTAACATAATGTATATTGTACAAGTAAGAGGCAAATATTCTGTAATATATGCATAAAATATGATAAGACCCAATGAAAATATTTTGTTTACTGCTTTTTTTGAATGGCAGTGAAACTATATGAATTAAAGTAGATGCTGTTATAGTTTTTGTCACTGCATACTATTTTTATCCCTTTTTTTTACACTTAGTGCATACTCTATAAAAGCAGTGTTATGGGTGTTTTGGTTTTTCTGGATTTTCTTGTTTTTTTTAGAGAGAGAGAGAGTTCATAAAACATTTTCATGGAACTCAAATCACTGTTACTTTAATACTTTACCTGCTAATCTATCTTACTTAACAAAAATGTGCACACTCAGAACTAATATCTAATAATCACAGGGTTGCCTTCCCATTTGAAGTATCGTCTCTAAAGACTAAACTTGAACACTTGGTCCTCTGTGGATGTGAAATTATTAAGCTTAGATGTACACAACTACAGTTTTGCAAATTTTGCATGGCCAGGATTAAATCTAAGCCATTTTCAGTTTAAAGTAGTGATGATTTTCACCTGAAGGGTAGGATTCCATGTACCAATGCAGAAGTAGAAATACTGTATTTTATAGCCTGATTTTTAAATCCAGAATATGTTTCAAGCTTGTTAAAAACTTGCAAAGCTATACAAAAGTTTGAGCATCACAAATCTGTCAGACAGAAGAACCTGAAAAACTATAAGAACTTTTTCTACTAAAGGTAAAGATTAGTGAAATTGAAGGACATTTAAAAAGAAAAAAACGGTGATAGGTAATGGCTGAGCACTGTACTTAGTAATGGTATCTTTCACATCTTCTGTCAGCATATTCCATACTAAACAGAGTTCCTCTGCTTATATCTAAACTGTTCACTGTAACAACTGTAATTTGTTTTAATTATATTCTTCACATAGCCAGAAAAAGCTTAGTGAAATTTTACAGCTTCTGTTAAATAGGGGGTGAGATATATACTTAACAGTCTGTCAGGCCTTAGAATCACCAAATCTGCACCCTGTCCTCCATCACAGGGGAGGCGTCATCTCAATAATCCCTCATCTCTGTCCAGACTAGGAAATCCTTTTATGTGGACTTTGCTGGCGTCAAAAGTCTAAAGCTTCCAGATAAAGAAATTACATTTAGATATCTGCAGTGATATCTCCCTTTACCTGTTTAAAGCATCTACATCAGGTTGAAATGAAGCACAGTTTAAAAGTGCTTGTTTCTCCTCACTGAACATGAAGGGAGCCTGAGGCGACCAGCACAAATTCATTCGGTCCACTTAATCTCACACTGCGATCAAGGGCCTTTGGTCGGGCACAAGGATGCACAGGACTTTGCATGCGCTTGTTAAAAACAATTTTATATAACACTGAAGAAAAGAGTCAGGTTTGTTTCTGTACCTGCAATATATATGTGTCCATAGTCAATGAGTTACATCTATTTCATAGTTGTAGTTATAATAAAGCCAGTTAAATTTGTAGTTTATCGTTTTAAATGTAATTGAGAATATTTCAAATTATTCATTACCATAAAAAAAAGGAAATGCATCTACACAAATGTAATCGAACTTTGTGCTTTAAGCTGTATTCTGTTACATAACCAAAGAGTTATAAATTTATACATCTGCTTCAGCTTATTGAAATTGTCCTGATTTTAAGCTTAATTTCTGGAAAAAATTTTGTTTGGCTATTAAGCTCAGGAGAAGCAAAGGTTTTTAAGAGATGTAAGATAAATTATCAAGTGCCGTAACTGAATTCTTAGACATAGAGGATATTCTCCCTTTGTGCTCCCTTCCCCAAAGTTTTCCTCAGTTACATTTCCAAAATAAAAATACATAATTATCTAGCCTACTATTTTTGCTGCAAAATTTTTACAACTATCCTTGGAGTCAGCTGAATTGCTGTTCTTAACACTGCTGGCTAACACTGAGAATCTAGATAATGATACAATTGTATGTGGTAGTATTTTATTACACAAAACTGCAAATTATATTCTTTCTATAGGATGTTGCTTTGAAATTAATAGTAACATGCAAGAAATTTGGATTTTAATAAATTCTTCTTAAATCACAGTGAACTGCTGAACATTATGAGATTTTTTTTTCGATTGCATTTGTTTTTTTCCTTAGCATTTAAAGCTGCTCAGGTGTAGCATTTCTCTGGAAATGAGCACTAATGAAGGTACTAGAAAAGATTTGAGAATATATCTTTAACGTGTTTTTAGTATGAGTGACTAACTTAATTGATGAGCTAGCAATGAGTTTACACTATATAGCTGTTCTAGACAGAAGTGTATGTAACCATTATTATGTATATTATATTTTCTAGAAGGTGTTTTTATCATCTCTTTAGAACATGGTGGGAGAAAAATAATTTCTCTTTATGAGAACCATGTGGCAATTGTGCCTGTGTATGACTGAGAGTAACCTATAGACATTCTGGCCTGAATGAATTTATGCACAAGTAAAACTGGGTGTGTACCTTGTGTCCTAAAAAAAAAATCTTTTCAAGTTTTTTGAGTGGTCTTAAATTTTTGAAAAGTATCCACAGAACTTCTCCTGGCTGTCTTCTAGTTTCTTCAGTTATATATGGAATAACAGAGGGGAAAATTGAGGACAATTTCTAAGCAGTCAGGTGATTTCCATCACAGACTAAACTCAAATCTGGAAATAAGTTGTTTTGTGGGTTGGGGGTTTTTCTGTCTACACCAAGTTGGCATCTATAGTCAGTACAGTTGCAAAGTAGTAAACACCACTGATTTCACATAATTGGCAAACTTCACCCCTAAACAAGACAGGCAGTGGCTGGTTTAAAGGTAATGATGCATCTGCACATCCACATTTGAGAAGGAATTGTTATTGCTTAGATGTGATCACATACAGGCTTGGAACTAAAGTCTAGGCTTGTAGTGGGGTGTATGCCAATATAAACTGATACGGGAAACAACTGAACAAAAGCCTAAAAAGGAAAAAAATGGAATTATATAAAAGTTTGCCTTTAAAGTCTGAAATCTGTCATGTGAACTGCTTCCATCAAATTCATATATGCAATGGCATAGAGTTGTTACACTATCTGGGGGTGCCAGGGTTGGCCTTTATGTTCTCCATAGCAGCCCATAAGCTGCTGTGCTTTGTCTCAGCGACTGGTGATTCCACCAGATCGGTGTTTTCGCTGTTGCTGAGCTGTGCTTGCATGGTGTCGTGGCTTTCTGTCTGTTCATCCAAAAAACACATGGGGCCAGGAGCTGCAGGGTGGGACAGAGGTTGGAAGGAGATAACCAGCACACCTGACCCGGACTGATGCTCTACCATATGATATCATGCTCAGCAATAAAATCTCAGGGAAAGGATGAAAAGTTCTTTTTGGACATGTTCCCTTAAAACCTTAAGCATATTTTAAAAGGACTACATTTTTCCCAACTTCTTTCAGAAAACCCCTTCACAGTTTTTATGATTTTACGTGTCACGGTGTGAGTAATATTTAGTTGAATGCCCAGAGTAACTGAAGAAAGAAAAGCATTCATGCTAATTCAGATAAACTTCAGTGGTCTTTGCTGTAATATGATGTTCCTGCGCTGTTCAAGCATTTACATTTAACATGAGAATGTATTTGACCATGCATGCTACAGAGAAATAAGTTAAGCATATGTTTGTTTTCTCTGTGATTGACTGAACTTGTGTATTATTATTTTAATTACCGTTCAGACAATCTTCTGATGTGTGATCAAGTGCAGGTCAATGTTCTGCGAGTCCTTCAACATGACAGTTCACAGAATAATTATCCTGTCATCGCACCTTGATTCATTGTTACATCCTTTCTTGGACTTTTTCCTCTTTCTCACATTTGCTTAGCAACCAGATTGCAAGTCTCATACTTATTATTCAAGTAATCACCCTCTGCAGCACATAGATGCATCAATTAAAGCTTTACAATGAACTATACTGTTCTGTGTGGAATCCTCAGGTGTCAGGAATTAAAAATTGATTTTAAGTGTTGCAGGCTGCGTTCAAATGGCTCATCTGTGTTTATATTAAACAAACAAGCGTGCTAACAATTCCAAACAAAAGAGATAGGTCAAAATCATTAAGAAATGAATGAGAAAATATATTCTGTTCTTAAAGCACTTAGTCTTTTAGAAATTTACCAATTAAAAGCATCTCTGAAATGTCTGAGTGCCAAACATTTATTTTAGCTCTGTTTTTTTCAGAGGCAAATCAATTTGATATCTGCTTTATATGTTCTTACCTATAGCCTTTGTAAACATTTTCTGGCTAATTTTCTGATTTGTGTAAATTTCACAGCAATTTATTATTAGAATGAAATTCAAGTACCCAGAAGCTGTCAAGATGGTTCAGTGATTTAATGCTGGCGTCCTGCAGCTTTGACTTTAATCAGCAGATGCTCTGGCATTACCATAAATGTTTTCTTAACCGTCTCTGTCAAAAAAATAAAAAAAAGAGAGAGAGGGAGAGAGAGACACAATTTTTCCTGTTTGGAGTCTCCTGTTTCTGATTAAATTTGGTTCAGGTTCTTTTGCATAATTAATATACCATGATGATCTCTAACCATTTGTTTTTAATATCACCTTTTGAGCTAAACACATTTGCAGGACTGCTTCATAAGTCAAAACAGACAAAGGAAAAACAAGTCTATGTTTAAGGATCCTGTTTCCATGGCTTGGGAGGTCTTACTGCCTTCTGTCTTGTTTTCTCAGTGAGTATAAAGGCTTCAGGTTTTCAGACGCTCAGTTTTTCATATGCTGTGTAATATTTTAAGTTCCTCCATGAGAAAGGGTTTTTTTTTGTGTATGTGCAAAGGTGTGTTTCATTTCAGATTTTTGGAAATTAAAAAAAACAAAAAACAACTCCTATACAGTAAGATTAACTTGTTAGCTGGTGATTACTAAAAAGTATTTGAACACAATTGATTAGGAATAGGAGGAAGTGCTACAGTTAGCTTCTGTTGTTTTTAACATACCAATGTGGCTGCTAAGAGTTTAACTGGTCGAATATTGGGCAGTAAATATGTTCATTGCATGAAAAGTGCATACCATTAGTGATGTCAAACACAGCGTTTTGAATTCACAATGGCTGGATTAATTACCCATGATAATGTGGCTTGAATTTGTCTTGTGATAATTCAGTGGTATTTAGAGGAGTTGGTAAGAGCCATTTTTAAATAATAATTCATCTTTCAGGGACTGTTGAAATCAGCATCCCTTTTCAGAGCAGTTTATCACACTTGCAGAGTACATTTGTTGGTGTCAAATACACATATGGCTGGATCATGCGCAGAGTAGAAACATTTTTTTACATCCCATCTCTCTCCATACATGAACAAGGCCAAATTACTGTCTGTCCCAAAGATGGGGAGTAATGAAGTGAAAGCACATAGTATTAATTAGAGTATCATATAAAGAGAGAGAGAATTGTCAGAGGAATATAGTTATGCAATCTCGTAGAGTGAGGGAGAGATAAATCACTTTTCCTCTGCCTTTATTTCCCTATATTTAGCTTTTGCACAAGGATCTTCTTGAATATTTACTATTTCCTACTTCACGGTTTCAGTCTGCTCATTAGAATGAGCAGACTATCAATTATTTTCTGCAGAGCTTTGTCAGAGGAAAGTAGGGACCATAATAATAATATGAAAGTTACATGAACTAAGATGATTCAGCTTCATTCATTTTCTGTCCAGTGTATTCATGAAGGCAATCTTGGATGTTAGTTTACAGAAGTAAAACTTCACAGTCAAGTCTGCTTCTGTCCTCTTAAAAAGCACCCATGCTATAAAAGAAGCTCAGATTAGAATTCAGAGTTCTCATAAATACTTGTCCAGGTCAGTAAATCACTACACTCTTCCCTGTCATAGCATTAACAGCATGCAGTGCTCTCTGTTGCTGTTCTTCCAGAGACCTCTTTTAAAAATGTTTGAAATTAGAGGAGCCTCAGAGCCATCTGCTATTCTTGCAATCTTTTGAATAATAGTGAATGACAGCCCACTGTGGCTGTGACCTGTGTGGGCAAGAGCTGCCCCAGGTCATTGGTCCTGTGCCTCTTACAGCAATGTGAGGAGATTGCGTTTCTATTCGACTGTTAAAACTAATACCCACCTAATTTACTTTCAGCTCTAGCCTCTCCTCTTTATGCCATTCCCAAAAGTATTTCCAGGACTCTGTAGGTCTCCCTTTAGCTTAGAAGTAGTTTGATTTCTTAGGAGAGATGAGCAACAGATGATGAGAAAGAGATAGTTTTTCTATTTGGTTTGACCTGATATTACAAAGTACTTGTATTCAAACTTAAAGCAGTTCAACCTACCAGTACTCTGATTGCTGATATAAACCTGAGAATGGAAGTTTGGGATAAAAATAAGAAATGAAAATTGTATGGATTTGTAGCAGCAACTGGAATAGCTAGGGAATATCTCATAAACATTTGATGTCAAGAGTAGTGGATAAGAAATAATAATAGTGTTAAACTTTTAAGGCAATTACTCGACATAAATACATATCCTGGTTTAGGGCAAATTTGGGGGGAAACCTCCCAAGAGGTCCCTCTAGAAAGCAAATTCAAGCTGCCCCTCCTACCAGTTTGAGAGACATAAATCTCCTTTGAGAATAGCGGAGAAAACAGTTTATTTAACAAGCAAAGTACTACAAATATGGAAAATGGATAATACTAAACAATGGAACCTCTCGTTGTTCTGATGAAATGACAAATTCAGAAAGTCCTTGTTGTGGAATGTAGCTCAGCTCACTCAGTCTCTTGCCGGTCCTTCTGTTGCCCGTAGATCAAGAACACAAACCAACAGAGTGTCAGTTTATGCGG
This sequence comes from Bombycilla garrulus, assembly GCA_013400315.1. Classification (NCBI taxonomy): domain Eukaryota; kingdom Metazoa; phylum Chordata; class Aves; order Passeriformes; family Bombycillidae; genus Bombycilla; species Bombycilla garrulus. The sequence continues at coordinate 134,018 of VXBU01004547.1, read as the reverse complement.
TGCTTTATTCGGGGCCCGGGGATCTGAGGACTAACGTCCCAAGTCAGAATCCCGAAGCCCCTCATTTCTAGTCCAGGTTTTATACTTTTACAATTTGGATTACGTACAAGGGTATACATTCTTCAGATACACAATAGATAATTATTTCTTTAGATAATTATTTCTTAAAGCTATAAACTTTCATGCTTTTCTTATCCCAGGATTCCTGTTTAACTAACTCCCACTATTAGACCCCAGGTGCATGCTATATTTCACTCTTATCCCTGACAACATACTCGGCTAATCCTTTTGAGGACTGGTTATCTTCTCAGCACATTCTCTAATTAATTCCCATGACCCGTCTTTCCAACCGGGCCTGTGTGACTAACCCAAGCCTTAGCCTTACTACTGCCACTAAAATATCCTAAGTTTTGTTTCTATTTGCAACACTTCCTGTGCTGGAAAATGCCATCTCCCGGGCCCTGTGGGCCACAGGTGTGAGCTCCTGGTGCTCTTCTGGGCTTTCAGTCCAGAGCAGGTTTGAACAGTTGCAAGAAAAAGAAAAACCACAGTCCAGGGAACTTCTCTGCCTCAGCTAGCCAAAAAAAACTAACTCAAAAGCAGAGGAGAGCTCTCTCAGGCTGTCTGTCTGTGCTGCAGACAACACAGTCCATGAGAAGGATGTGGGGGAGTGAGTGCAGTTTTTGCAAACAAACTGCACGTTTCTTCTCCCCAATTTGCTCTCAGAACCAGTCCCAAAGGTGCAGAACTTGGCACCCAGCACAAACAGAACAGAAAACTGGGCATACAAGCATCATAAAGTCACCCCAGGACAATACATAAAATCATAGAATGGTTTGGGTCAGAACTGGCCTTAAAGGTCATCTAATTCCAACACCCACACCATGAGCACGGACACCACCCACTAGATCAGGTTGCTCAGAACCCCATCCAGCCTGGCCTTGAATATCAGGGATGGGGCACGGTTTTTGTGGGGGTTTGTGGGTTTACTTCTTTGTCAGGGTTTTTTTTCAATGTGTATGCTAAATAGAAAATACTGAACAGAAGCAACAACAACATTTAGAACTGTAGTGAGTAGAATCTCATAAATATAAGGTCAGTCTTTAAGATTTGCTTTGTTGTTTGGATTTGTTGTGGGTTTTATTTTCCAGAGGTAGGAGGCTTCCTACTGTGTTTTTCCTCAACGGTTGGTAAAAGAAGACAAAATTGTGTGTTTCTTTTCCATTTCAGTTATTTTCATCAGCATGTTGCTTATCATTCCTCATTGCATCTGCTGGTGGCTTTCCTTTGATGGCAGCAATCTTTATGCATATTGCTAAAGTTTTTTATCAAAGTGCACCTTGAAAGCAGTGTTCATCTATAGGTAGCTGGTTTGCAGACAGGTTTGGAGGCTAAATATTTCTACTGCTCAAATGCAGTTTAATATGTGTGATCTACATTAATTATCATCAGATGAAGAGGGTAGCTTTAGACTATGGACCTCTGTGTATCTTGTCACAGGTCACTAACTTAGACAGTTATCATGTTTGATGGTTAACTCTAAAGACAATTTGGAATGCAAGGTGCAATTTACTTGTGAACAAAATAAAACAAGTAATAAAACACTTTATAGGAATTTAAAATACTCTAAAATATATTATCTTCCAGTTTTATTACTGTCATTTCCCATTTTTTCTTGATTTAAGAGAAAAAGTTGATGTTGGTCCTATTTGTACTTTGAGAGAAATCCTATAAACACTTAGGCTGTGGATTGTTTCTGCCCACTGGGGCCTGAAGACCCTGTGCCACTGGTATTCATGTAGATCAATATTTATCTTTTAACTCCCTTTACTTGACATGAATAAGAATATTAATTTATTAGTTGTTAATACTGAAGTTATGACTAATTATTTATCCATTTTGAAATTAAGAGACTTAGAATTTAGTTTTTCAAGAGTGTTTCGATCCATGTGCTCTAAAAATCATTAATGACCACAAAGCAGACTTCTGTTTTGGAAATTTCCATTTTACAGTTTTCCTAGAAACTGCCAAGTGTACTTTCTTTTTGAGAAAAATGCATTAAAAGACACAGGAAATCAACTGTAATTCAGGGTGAAATAGGAAGGCTGCCAAACTCCTAAGTCTGAAATAGTTGTCTTACAAGACACCTGCAGAGGTTTCTTCTTTCTTTGACCTTGGGTGATTTCTGTCAGCAGCTTGTTCTCTTATCATCTTGACAGATATTCAAAACTTTTGTTAAAATCCCAGTAAGTGAAAGTTGCATTTCTTGTAAAAAAAGTCATTGTCTTATCACAGGTGAGAATATATTAGTTTAAACAAAGAAATTGGTTCTAAGTCATTGTAATTGCAAAGTGTCTTTGGAAAAGATAGGTGAAAATTTGAATGGAGTGATCAGCAGGAACTTAAATTAGTCTGAGAAAATATAGGTAGGAAAGTGATTAAAAGAATTTTTAAAGACGTTATTTTAGGGCCAGGTAAAAGGCAGCTGGTCCAGCATAGTTCCTCTTGTCAAAAATGACATTGCTCACAGTTCGTAATTGACTGTCTTTGAAATTTAGTTTCTATAAATTCTCTGTATTTTTCACACTGTGTGCAGATATACTCACTTCTTGCCTTTGAAATGCACATAAACCCCCTGTGTTAACTATTTCTGAAAACTGTCTCATCTAAATTGAGAGTACTGATTGTGTTTCTTCCTTGTGTTTCACACCTTTTTAATGCAACACTCAAGAACAGCAGCAACTTTTAAATGAAATGTGCATAGTTTAAAAAAGAAATGTTCCAAATATCAGTAGCATTTTTTCATGTCTCATAAGTTACTGTCTTCTTAAGATTAGTAAAGTTGTGAGCATTAAGTATGAAATAGAAAGTCTTAAGGAATTATTTACCGAGCAAAGGTCTTGTGAGTACAGCTCACACTCTTTTATGTGTTAGGGCTGGAACTCCAAGTTCGACTGAAATAAATCGTAACAACACAGTGGTCCTTTTACCAGGGAATTCTTCAAGCCTACCTTTGCCAGTCAGAGATAGTGTTGAAAAAAAATTAAATCAATAAAAATAATTTAAAATATTTTCCATTAAACCATCCAAAAAGGAGCTATCCCTTTTTTTATGAATGATCTTATGTAATACGGATGGACCTTCTAGCTATACCAGTCTTTCATATTATGTCTAAATTCTGGTTCTGAGGGATAAGGCAGGCTTTGAGAAGGATAATGAAGTCTTGTTTTATTCTCATGCCAGGGCTAAGTTCTGGGGATGGATTTCAGAAGGCCAACTTTGGGCTGAAAAAATTAAGTGAAATTGGGTGCCTGAAAAATCTCGAGGCTCACAACTGTCCAGTGTCTGGGGCTCTAATAGGGATTGGTGCAGGAAACGAGACTGTAGTTCCAAAATCGAAAGGGAAACATTAATTAATTATTTTCTTCTTGGCATTTCTGATAGTAAGAGGCCAAGAGTTTTTAATCTGTGTATTAAGATGGAACATATGAGGATATACCCCAATATCCTCACGATGTCCATGGTACGTGAACATTGTCTAAGTACAATTTCACTTGTTAAGGTTGCACTGGGACATGCATGACGATGTGGTCAGTGAAATTTGTGAGAAATGGACAGGGCTTCCAGACAGAGACTGAGTTCCATCAAGCATTTCAGCTTGTGGGAATACTAACAGCTGCATACAGAATTAGCACATGGCACTGCTGTCAAAAATACATGTTCTTTCCCCCTGATGTTTTGCTGGGAAAATATATGAGCACAGCATCAGCATGGTGTAGCTTTTTGAGAATTTCTGTTCCATGCATCAGACATGAAGAGCCAGAGACAAACTATGGCACCAAGCTGGGGAGTCAGTGGTAAGAGTTATGGCTAGGGCTGTTACTTTTCCCAAGCTAAGTAAGGCCTGTTGGCATAGGGACATTCCTTCAGAGTATTGTCTAGGACATGACTTAGATGACAAGTCATGACTTAAAATGTAAAAAAAAATATTGCATTGCCAGTAATGTCATTATGGGTGGGCTTTAGAAAATGTTGGCAAAGACATAGCTTCAGGAATATGATGTAGCATGTGGAGCATAAGTCAGCAAGATCAGAAATATTCCACTGGGTTTTTGAGCATTTTTCCCTGTTAACTTGCTAAGAGATGTAATGAGGTTGTAACTGCAATTGTTCTTTTTATGTTACAGTTTTGTCATGCCCTACATTGAGATGTATGACTGTAATACAAGCATAATAATGCCACACAGTGCTGTTCTCCTTACTGTATTTGGAGCTTTATTTTTCAATCAGTCTACAAGTATTTACATAAAACCAAAACATGTCCTTAGTATCAAGACTTTTACTGTGTAACTGTGTGATGAAATAAAGCTTTTCAACATCCTTTTTAGTATTAAATATTTATTAGTTGTTTTAACAAAATCTAGCTCAGCTTTAGTGAGTGTCTTGCAATCATTTTTGTTCTCTATTAAAGGTAATATACAACACTATTGTGTAGGATTTAAAAATCTCCAACTGACAATGTTTTGCTTCCCCAAGTTCACAGCAGGCAGGTCTCATGCTACTGATATTTTTTTTTTGTTCAGGTGCTAGTGCACAATTTCCTTTTTCTGAATTTGATGTATCCTTTAATAGGTTATAAGCATACCGTTATAAGTTGTTTTGTGTTAGGAAATAATTTAAACTGTGGACAGCTATATTAAGCACAATTTTCTGTCAACTGAATTTCCTGAGCATTGCTGTTAGAAGTCTTGTATCTAGATGGTAGTAACTATTTGGCTCTAGGTTTTGTGAATATGGCTTTGGAATGCTTTTGATTAACAGCAATCTTCAAGCAATTAATATCTGCAAAAACTGCATTTGAGTAGGTCTGGAGGACCCACATAAGTTCAATATTGAACAAGGGGAAGAAAATATTTAAATATTGTGGAATCTGGACACTGAGACTTTCATAGTGTACAATGTGATCTCTGCCTAAGCCATGCCTGGAAGCATTCACTGGCGGTAAACTCAAAACTGTTATGGGTTATCACCTGAGCATTTAGACAACTTAATGAATTCAAAATAATTGGGGTTTTTTTTTTTTTTTTTTTTTTTTTTTTTTTTTTTTTTTTTTTTTTTTTTGCTTTATCTGCATAGTGATTGTTACAATATGGGTGAAAGACAAATTTCAATTGTTGAAAGTGACCAAATAGTAGAAACTTGTCTGAACTACTTTCAGTATATAGAGGAAATTATTAAGTTCTGTCTTTATCCAGTGATTTTTAATGTCTGATTTCTTTTTGTCTTGCTACTGCCGGAAGGTGCGCCTTGCTACAGTAGGTGGACAAATAGTGCATCTGCAGAAATGTAAGCTTTCTTCTTAACAAGAATTCATGCAGAAGTGCTTTCCATGAGTAGTTTTTGTTTAACCTTCTGTGTGTTCAATTATATTCAGTTCTTTAGAAGTGTATTTGAACCAATGCATGTGTGTAACTACATAATTTGTTTCAAATATAGTTTGTTGTCAAAAGCACAGAAAAAAATGTATGTATGTTTATGATGTAATGGTTCAAAGCATGTTAGGAAAAGTCTGTTAATACCTGTATGATTTGTGGATTTTCTGTGTGTTCCCTTTTTCTGGAAACATAGATGGCCAATGTCACTAAGCCATGTCCTGACTGTTTTGGCAGCCATATCAAGCACAGTCTTCAGAAACAGATCAAATTCCTGCTTATGGCTGGTTATGGTTTCTTGCTTTTGCATGTATATATATGTGAATTCCAGAACTTCATTACTCTGGTGATTCAAGGTTTTAATGTCTCAGAGCAGTAAATTAATGGCTATTTATTCTTGTACTTACTTTGTCAGTTAATCTTGACTTCTGGCTTTTATTTCAAGTAAATAACTATGTGTTTTATAGCCTTTATCATATGGAACTAAGAAAGTCTGTTTTTTTCATTTGTGGTCAAAGTTAATCTGCAGCAGTTTGCCACCATGTCGTTCTTAATTCACATGCAAAATGCACTGGTTTTTTTAAACCACTCACCTCAACACTGACAGGTTGAAAATTAACTTCTTTAGTGTCACCACTATTGCACAGGAGTTGAGGGAAGGGAGGTTACAGTCCCAAGTTAAGGCAGGGATGGATGTGGTACCAAATCACCAATGCATGCAAGTTTTGAATCAGTGCGTGAAGCAGTATAGAGTCCTTAAGAGTTTGGATTTAACACAAATTAATTTATGTTGTCTTAAAATTTGGGGAATTAGTGAGGCTTTTCACCTTGATAGTGCCTAACTAATTTTACACTTTGATTTAAAGAGAAATCATCTTTCACTCTGATAAGAAGGCCATGAGCAGCACATATACCTCAAGTAATACAGCAGTTACTTAATTCTTAACGTACACATTTACTAAAGTGAAATCTAGGGCTGTAAGTAAATCTGAATGTTTCCTGAGCCTGACCTAGCAAAGTTCAGTGTTTCTGAATGAAATTCACAACAGCCAATTTGCTAAGCAGGGAACTATCTACCTCCTCATCTGCTAATACTGGACTTGCACTTAGGCATAGCAATGCTCTGTGGAAAAGTTCCTCCTTGACTGAAGAATATAATCAGATGCCACCTGATTTAGAAAGCAGATGAAATAACAACTTGGAGATGATAATACTGAATTTAGATAAAATATTTGTCCAGGTACTACTTTTTTAATTCACTCAAGCTGCTCAATACTATTTGTAACATGGCTGAGACTGAAATGTTCTCATTATTAAGGAATGCTGCTAATCACTAGCATGAGACTGTGATTTTTCTAGTGAATCTTGACATCATCATTGTGAAGGAAATAAAACAAGAACTACTCACATAAACTAAACACTGTTTAAGGCACTTTCCTAATGCCATTTTTCATTGTTGCAGGACTCTTAAGAGTGAAGGGAAAGGCTGGTCATTCAAGTTAAACATTGCACTTATTAGTCTATGCCTAGAAATTTACAATTGCTGTTGTTTTAATGGGAAAAAAAAGACACAGCTGTCTTCAGCATTACTCTGTCCTGGCCTGACACAACAATTCCAGATTGTAGTCAACAATTTATGGGACTTGCTGAAGTGAAAGCCACAATTATTTACTGAGTTTCAAAGTGTTAAGAGTTTGGATAGATCCCATGAGCTACTGCTTACTAATAGCTAGCTTGCAGCATTTCCCTGCTGCAGCAGGGAGTCTAGGCTGCTGTTGTGAGTCTCACTGTAAGGCACCTCTACTCTGCCCTGTGTACACTATGAGAAACTGGGGAATTTTACTGCTGGATTTTACTTTGAGGCGACAGTTCATAAAGAGTTCCCCTTGTCTGTTATAAAGTCTAGTTCACCACATCTAATTCATCCTCACGTTTTGGGGTGAAGACTGCTGAAGTGCAAAGTAGTTAAAATTTGGTTGTTGGTACATTTGAGAAGTTTATTTTCAGTGCCTAATTTCTTTTAGACTTTTTTAAAATCTAGCAGTTATGCTTCATCTCTGGTGATAGGACAGTATGTTTTCTTATACTTAAAAGTGTTGATTTTTAAACACCAACTCTTTTTCCTGCTGCCCCTAGATTGAATGTAAACAGAAAGGTCTGTGGTGCAGCTGGTAGTTTGTATATTGACACAGGTAGCATGCTTTTATCAGCTTGCAAATATGTATTCAGAATCAATAAGCATAAACTTTTAAGTAGAATGGGATATTTACAAGTGCACATACAAGGGATATTTTAGTTATATATGATGGGTTTATTGCATGTAATTATAAAGATATGTTCATAAGCAGTCATTGGCCTCATGTGATTCAGGAGCACTGTGCTGCTGCATATTCAAGGTCAAATTATTTCCTATAGTGTAAAAAAAATTATGTTTTTCAGCTAAGTGTCAAATTTGTCTTAAGAAATTTTAATTAAGAGTTGTTTATCTGATTTGGAAGATGATGGAAAGGAGGTATTTCTTTTCCTCCACTTCCCAAAAGGTGATCGTGCTTACAGAATTTGCTGAGATTGTCCAAGAAAGTGTGTAAAATCCTCATCCATCACTGAGAGCCCCTGGTCAGGGAATGACAGTGCAGTAAATATCTTCAGCAGCTGCCTTTTAATGTACAAGCTGTTTTCAGTAGGAATTTTCAGCACTCACATAAAACACACTGTCATGAGTGACTGCCTGTGCTCCAAAGTCATTACTATTGGGATGATGGAACATCTTTCAGTGAATAACCAAAAAACTTTAAATGTCATGTCAAGTGTGTTGAAGGCATTTTCAAGCCTTGCTCAAGGTTACATGAATATTGAGTAGGCCTGTTTTTAAAAAGTTTGAGATCTATGAGAGAAACCACTCATATACTGGCTTGGAAAACAGTCACTTGATCTGGAAGGGGGGTGGGGAACAACAGAAAAAGAAATCTGTGTATTAATACACACCAAACCTGCAAAATTCCTGCCTGGATATTAACTGAGTGCAACTTTGTGTGACAGGCAATGCCAGTGATGTTTAGCAAAAAATAGTGAATTATGCAATCTCTTGAAATTACTTAGCTGCCTAAAAGTTCACAAAGGAAAGCAAAGGTATTACAGTGGATAATTAAATTAAAATAGATTTTAAAATACATTTTAAAATTTGAACAATTGAAAAATATGTAGGAAATGTAATTAACGAGGTAAAAGCTTGGGGAGACACTGAGAGGTGCCAGGTACCTCTTTGACTCCAGTAGGAAAGAAGAATCCCATCAGGCTATATCTGTGAGTTTGTGAGAAATATGGATGTTAATCTAATGAAGACATGTAAAATCTGTATCATTTCCAAGGGACTGAGTCCACTGCTTTTGAAGTGATAATATATTTTGTCTCGCCTCCTTGGCAATCATTACTCCTTGTAGTACATCATCTGCATGTAAAATTTGTCTGATCATGAGGTCTTTTTATATTACAGAATATTGAAACTGAGTATTTTAATAGTGAAACAAGACTTGTTTGATTTGTCTTCTGCAGAGAACCAGAAAGGACAGCCAGAGAAGTCGTGTTCGCACCACAGTATCAGTTCAAACTCGACAAGAAGCCCAGCTACCAAAGAAGTTACATATGATGTGGAAACAAATTCTAAGGTGTTGAACAAGGCTGCTGGGAGAAAGGAAGTCTGTCATGGAGAAGGTGGCAGAGAAAAGAAAATAGATCGTATTGGGTCCCCTTCTAAGGGAGAAGCCATTCCAGAAGTAGAAGCTCTCCTGGCAAGGCTGCGAGCACTATAGAATAATCATATCACAGATCAAATAAAAGTTAAAAACACTAGCCTACACTACAGCTTTAAAGAAACAGTAATTTTCTGTTGTTGACATTACGTACTTCTGAGTTCCTAACTTCTCTGTGGATGAACAATCAGCTTCTAAACTTTGTTTGCAAGACTATACAAAACAATACTATAATTTTGCATGACTGCAAGATGATTTTTTATTATATGATTTTACTTAATAAGCGTATGAAAAGTATCACAATGTAATAAATACTAAATTGTCCCAAAGTACGATGCTTTTAGTGGACAGGCTGCTAACCATCTGTTTTGAGTGCTTCTGAAAATAGGAATATCTTTTAAGTATTGTTAAATCATCATGCCTGGGAATAGGGTAAATAAATAACAGAAAAGATATTCTTACATTTTCTACTGTAATTTCTATATTTAGCAGGCTAAAGCACCAAAAATGGATCATTATAGTGTTCTTTACGATTACAGTATTATACAGTATCAGCCATGTTCCAGTTTGAGCTCATCAAAGAGCACCAAAGCTTGCTGAATTATAGATGTATTTACTAAATGGTAATCCGTGAGCAGTAAATAAAAAAATCTATGCAAATAATATACTTTATGAGTAATTAATATATCACTGCTTTAAAAGTTATTATGTTTATTATATCAAAATAATATATACAATTTCTTTGATTGCAAGGTTTTGCAATTGTGTCTTTATGGAGGAAAATGTCTTCACAGTTATTTACCAGTCTAATATTTATCTTTTCACATATGAATGAATATGTTTCTATAAAAGGAACATGTAATGGGGAAGATTTTTACAATTGGTTTTTCACAAACTCATTTTCCAGTAGCCCATGAAGTCTTACTTGCTGGCACAACAGAGTCTTGCAAGTGATTGCATTTCTCTTCTCCCACTGTCACTGTACAGTGTTGCGTGTTCGCTATCATATTTATTAATTGCACACCAGAAAGAGTTGCTACCAATGTTACCAAGTAGGCAGCTATTGTTAAGTCTCTTTGCTCCGTTATTTAAAGGTTCCTTATTATAAGAGTGTATTAAGAATCTAATATCTTTCTTCTAAATTACTTTATTTTTCTTTACAAAATGCTGAAAAATATGTCTTTCAATAAGAGTCAGTTACATGAAACCAGTGTTTCAATGCTCCAGTGCTTTTTATATCCTTGTTTAAGTTGCCTTTGTACTTCCTGCACCAAACATTAATAAAGTTAATTAGAACTCGAAAACTGGGCCTGATTACACACACGGCATAGGGAGATTCAGCCATCATGGGAATCAATCTCCTGTTCCTGGGACTGTTGTAGCTGTCATTATACACTAATTACATTTCCCGCCTTTGCTGAAAAGAGAGGTATCAACACAAGTCAGGGAAGGATTCAGAGCAGGCCTGTCAGACAGACATCTCTTCAGCTCTCCTTGCAAACAATGGGCACAGCTGTCATACAGAGACACCTTTGGTAACTTGAAATCTATCTTGAATGTATAACTTGAAATACAGCAACTGATAGTTCTACTAAGGTCTTCACCTCCAGGATTAAGACTTACTACCTCTATTTACAGAGTGCAGTAAAAATTATTATCTAGAAGTCCAATATGATTGACTACATAAAATGACATTTCAAACACAAAGAATATGCCTGTTCAAGGCAAATAAAACTTAGCAGTTCACTGGATCTCTTCAGTTGCTGGGGTTGTGCTAAAATAAAAGGGCTAAGAGTAGAGAGACATCTCTTAAATATTAGAAGGGTGACCTACCCAATGTAGCTGGAAGTACAAATTATTTTCATGAACACTGTAAACTTGTTCATTTAAATTAATGGGTGATACTCCACCTCAGAAAACTGACAGTTCAGGACACTGCTGGGTAGCTGATCAAGCAAAGTTACAAAACTATCTACTGAATTTTGCAATGAACAAAATGCTGCTAGAAGCCTGGCATCTCCTGATTTTAAAATAAATATTTATTTTTAAATTACAGAATTTAAGCTACTTTTTTTACAGTTTGGGATGCTTTTAGAAATGTATTCGATGGCTTTTAGTCCTTCCAGGGCACTGTGTTTCTGAATTAATCCTTTCAAGCAGCCATCAAGTTAATTTGCAAAGGTTTTTTTTCTGTAACAAGGCAAATAAAAAGCTGTGCAACTTCTTAGAAACAACATAAATAGAATATCCAGTTTTCTTCTTCCTTCTGTGTTTCTTTGTACCATCATAACTTAATCTACTCAGAGTTAAAATACATGGTCCAGTTGAAGTACACAGTAGGTTTTCTTTATAGACTTTATTTAATTTCCATTCCACACAAACTCATACACGAGATATTTTTGATATGGAAAATGCTAGTATTACCTAATGAGTTCAGGAAAAAAAAAACTTTGAAAGTATTACAGCTTTATTTATTTATATGATTTTATGTTTTTATTGAAGTGTAAAGCTCAGCATGTAAATTATATAGAGTAAATAACCTTAATTAAATTAATAATTTATTTATTTATTCAGTTTAAAATTTAAAGTTAATTCAGTCTCAGAATACTTAGGGTAGACCTTTATTGGTATGTGCTAGTCATTTTTAGTAGGTATCAAGTCTACTCCTACAACTGAGGGATTGAGCCGTGAACCACTTCTATCAGGTATGGACAAAAATTTCACATACTGTGCCACACCCTCTCTATAATTCACACCTGAAAATTAAGTCCTTATAAAAAGAGCTTCCTGACTGAGTCAAACACGACTGTTTAGATAAAAGCATTTGAATTAATCTTGCAAGGCTCCTTCCCTACCTGAGCCACAGACGAAGGTGCAAACATCCATGACTTTTCTTGCCAGTACAACTGTCAAGGTCTAACACATCTTTTTGATTCTTCATATGCATTTTTGATGACTTTTAATTTCACTCAGTAAAAGAATTTTGATTTCTACATCAATTTTTATATTATTTGTGGTGGTGGTCTAAATTAGTATGAAATATTCAAATGTTTTGACTTTAGCAAGGCAGGAATGTTTGGAGCAGTCTCTTCAAGCTGCACACAGCCAAGCTTGACACCTGACTCAGGCTGTGGGTAAGCCCAGAAGGAAAAGTGGAGGAAGTGCCTTTGTTACAAGAAAGTCCAACAGTGCCAGCACCTGGTGGCTGCCATGAGATGTGATACTGCTCTGCATTGGGCACTTTGTTAAAGAAGCACAGACCAGCAACCTGAAAATACTTATTTTTAGTTCCCAGTTATGGCAACACTACTGCTTAGGAGACTGAAAGGACCACATGTAGGAAAAAAATTGTCTCAGATGCAGTTATTAAAAACAGTTTTTTCTCCAACACAGTTTTCTTTGTTTTCCCTCATGCAACCATTCCTCAGCCTGGCCCATCCAAAGTCACATTCTCCAGAACTGCACGAGTTAATGCTGACCAGCTGGAGGTGTTACAGGCCTTCAGACTTTTATAATAAAGGCTGAGAAAGACAACATTTACTGTTAACACTTTTTCTACACCAATTTCTAATGAGCAGGACCAAATTATAATTTTTATACTAATCTTTGGAAGCCTCACAATGCTCAGTAGCTATAAAACAAATGGGCAACAAACAGGGGTCAATAAACCCTAAGCCATGGCACCTGAAATATTATAAAAAGTAAGCAGGGTCAAGTGAAAGAGCTCAGCAAAAAAGCAATTACATGACAACACTGCTTTCTCCAGAACAAAATAAAGCATTACTATACCATTTTCTAATTTTTTTTTTTAATGTGATGTATGGGTTTTACACTCTGAACTACAGCAGAAAAACAACTTCTTGAGTCTGAGGAACTATTTGTCTAGTTTATGAAATAAAAGGAATTGGACAAACTGTGCTTTATCAATTTTTAATCTAATTTTATGCCAAGATTCTTATATCTAAGAAATTCTAAAATTACTGTCTGCTATTAAATTAACTATGGCACCAACTAATGAACTTGATTTACATTTTTTAACGCATGAAGCAAGCACATTTTCTTCCTTTCCAAATAGACTTTCTCCATTGCATTACCATGTCTTTTAGCTGAAGTATAGTATTTAGAAAAGGGCTCTACATCTCACTGTAAAAACATGTTTGATAAAGCATTCTGGTCACTCTGACAGCAGTGAAAAATAAACAAGAGGTGTTCAGACACAATTTTTCTCTCCCTCCCAGCTGCAGAGATAGCCATTAAGGTTCCTATGTTAGCTGAGTACATTTAAACTCCTCTGTGCTTCTTCTTCCATAATGCAGCTTTTTCTTTTTGTGATCCATCCAATGGCATCCACTGAGGAATTGTTAAGGGAAATATTTTCTAGCAGCATACCAAAAGGATGCTAAGTAGATGACTTGCATGCAACATCAGCCCTATATGCTGTAGGAGGCATGACACTTGAAATGTAACCTAAACAGGCAGATAAGGTATTTCATGCCACTGAAAGAAAATGGTTCCTTTCATCTAAATGAGCTTATTCCACTGCTGATACCAGAATTGTATGTATTTTGGGAGGATAATGTACCCCTATTTTTAAATCTGTGTTACATTAGCCAGAAAAAATAAACTATGGAAAGACAGAAGTGCAGAGACTGGGAAGCAGAGTTGATTAATGTGCTGCCTGATTTCACTTCTGGCACCTGAAATTGCATCCAGTGCAGAATGAAGGAACTAGGGGGGGAAAAAACCCAGTCTCATCTGACATCTGCAAAGGTCATGAAGGAAATGATAGTGGGTGACCCAGAGTTGGTATGGCCACAGGTGTCTTGTCTTTTCAAAGACATATATCAGAATATCCTCAGAATAAGCAATGCTGTTGGGCTGCTAGTTCTTGAAGCCCTCAAATCAAAGGAAGGAAAAGTCTGGCAAAGATAAATATGAGCTACGATAAAACCTGAGAATATTTAATCTTAAATCCAGGCACAAGCCCTGCTCCTCTTCACTTTGGTAGCTAAAAGAGCGTGAGGAGAGAGAGGAGTCCACATGGTGTCCATGCTTTCCCTATGGCTGTGCCTGATGATGCTGCTCTTGGTGGCTGCCCTGGCTGGCACAGTGAAGGCAGCACAGATGCCACTCTGCCCTCCCAGTGTTTCAGACTGTGGAAAGAACAGGAACCATGGCCAGAAAACGCCTCAAATCACGGGATCACCATAAAAAAGCCCCATGTTTCTTGAGCCACACATTAAGTACAATAAAAAGACAGTCTTTTAAATTATTCAGGTGTCAAAACTGCACCATAATGTGCACATATTCCTTATGCCTCCTAAAGACAGCTATTACATCCACTCTCCAAGTCTGATAACTCCATGCAAGCTGCACAGAAGGAGCTTAAATTCTCAATTATTTTGGCTTCTTATATATAGTTCTGCCCTTAATTGAAATTTTCAGTCCAAAGCAAGCCATTTTAAACTTCACAGTCTATAACTGTTAGTTAAAAAAGAGGTTTTTGTAAAAGCTCTGTTTAATTTGTTGCATTTTAATGTGAGGGTTTGTTGCACATAGTTGAAAACATAGAGTGCAACATGACTCTTTCCATTAACTAAGACAGAAATGGCAATTATGCAGTCTGTTGATCAAATTCCTTACTAACGAAGGGTACTTTCTGCTAATGGATAGAAAAGCAGAGCAGTCCAGTCAAACAAGTCACCTTGATAGTGGAATGCAAGTCCCATCAATTTTACTCATGACTTCTTCAGTAATGAATCTCGGAGCACAACCCATCAGCACTGCTCCTGAAAGACAACCACTGAGGTAGAGGAAGCACAAAAAGTGGTTTGAAATGAAAAATGGGGTGGGAGATTTCCATCCCTGCAGAAAGGGAATTGGTTATGATGAATTTATCTCCAAGGTGCCCGGGCACTGCATTAAAAATGCTTGAACAGAAAAAAAATACAATCCTGCCATGTAGTTGGTGGCACCTTGCCTTTTTGTGCTGCAGCATCATGACAAGATAACCAGACCCCTGTCTTCATCTCTGTCCTGGAATCCACTGACATTGTGGAGAATCAGAAGGAACGGTAACCACAGCAGTATAAGAATTTTTTTCACTTGGTATGTAATGGATTCCAGCCTGCAACCCCACACCACAGATTAATTGCTCAAGGCTCTGGATGATGGTTGGGAAGAGGCAGCTTTCTCCCTGTCCCCTCAGCAGGGGACATGGGGCACTCTTGTCCAGAAGGAACAGAATGAGCTCTCATTAACTTTGGCTCCAGAATACAATTTTCTATTCTTTGATTACCAAATCCCCAAAGAGACATCAGATGTTTTTATTTTTCTCAGAAGGACTGCACTACAGTAAATCTTTCTGTTATCTAATAAACAGTTAAAATTCAATAGCACCTAGGTAGAGCATCAAAATCAACAGGCAAGAACAAATTAAGTCCTTCATGAAAGAGGCTGTGCAGGATCATTTCTTCCACTTCCATCTC
The DNA here is from genome assembly GCA_013400315.1 of Bombycilla garrulus. Taxonomy (NCBI): domain Eukaryota; kingdom Metazoa; phylum Chordata; class Aves; order Passeriformes; family Bombycillidae; genus Bombycilla; species Bombycilla garrulus. The sequence continues at coordinate 118,349 of VXBU01004547.1, read as the reverse complement.
CAATATCTTTAATACTAAATACACAAACCTATATTAAATTTAAAATTGCTTTTAATTAGATAAAATCAAGAAAATTCAGTGTTCATCTTATACCTTTTGCACTGGTGCTTTGATTAGCCGTTTTACCACCTTGTCTCAAATTATTAACCTGCCTCACTTTCGACTCAGAAGTCGAATATATGAGCACAGATTCCCAAAAGCTAATCCTATGAGGTCCCCGGCATGTCCTCGCAAGTACTCGTCATCCTCAGACTGCATGAAATTACTCTGATCAAAGGGTGATTGTAGCCTTTCAGGATCACGCCCTAATGAATAAAATATACAAAGGTGACTTGAGTGAAATCCTCTCCAATGTGCTGACAAAGGTAAAATAAAATATTCCCCTTAGGACATTTTCCTGGCAGAACAACTTGACCCCTGTGTGACTGGACTTCAGAAAGAAGTGGATAATGCTCTAACTAACTAATTCATGCACTGAATTTTTGGGCAATTTTTTTGCCAAATGGCATGTTCCACCATATACGCAGCAGATACATCTCAAAGCACCATAAAGTTTCAGATGAGTATATAATACATTTTTAACTTAAAGGCCCTTGCATGCAAACCGCATTGTTAATTGCTGTGGTTTTTATTTCTAAGTGCTGCCTATTTTCCAGCCATGGATTTTGGATTTTGTTTTTTACAAACTCTCCCATGCTGCACATCAAGCATTACCCCAGAAATTCAGCTTTGTCCTTGCTCACTGATGAAATTTTACTATTATGTAGTAATTGCAGTGCCCTGAACTCTCATCCTCCTGCAAATTTTATGTTCCTCCAAGGAGAATATTTCTTCTTAAAGCGATATTATTTCATCAGTACAGTGTGGCTCACTAAGCTTGCCTTTTGCCCCCTTGCTCTTAGACTTTAAAAGGAGACTGCAACAGTCAGATCCAGCACCTACTGAGAAGAAATCAAAGGCTCCTGTTGACTTCAGTGAGTGCTGGAGACAGCTCCTAAATAGGATGACTCAAAGTGCAGCTCTAGCCTGGAGGCAGCTATACAGCGGATACTGTGGGGCTTTATTGTCTCATTGCTTCCAGCTCCAATCTGTGCAGTCTTTTAGTATAATTATAATTTTCTTGTTGCCAGCCCAGTAAATATCATGCTGGATAGGAGAGCTGAATCACTGCCTGAAATTTCAACCAGCAACAATAATCCTGTAATCAGATTTCTTATGTCATGCAGGACTCAGGATTGTATACAATTCTAATTTTCCTTAAATGAGTCACAATCATAAAGATCACTCAACAGAAAACACATGGTCTGCAAGGCAGCATTCCAGTCAGTGGCTGAGCCAACTGGAGAGCAAAGCAATGGGCAAGCAATTTTGAAGGCCATGTCCCAGGACACACAGCCTCTGTGTCCCCTGTTGTGTCACCCCACGAACTGTGCCTGGGCATATTGGCATAGGTCACACTTATTTCAGGGACAGATTAACAGTTATATAATGTGAGGGACAGTGGGCCAATGCCTCGGTCCTAGTAGATTCAAGTGACTCCTTATAAAGTACTGTTAGAGACTTTGTGAACTCGAAATTCACAATCTAGTATTCTTATAAAAAGAAAGTATATTAGCACGGTCCTCCTGTCCATCCACTACTCACTCAGGCATGCCTTACTGACCAGTAACAGAAAATTTCCCTGCGTCACTGAGATCAGTCACACTGGACAGGAACAACTCTTACCTCTAAGGTGGGTCAGGTTGTTAGTCCTCGGCGCAGTGCACCTCACTGAGAGCCCTGCCAGGTTTGTGTGCAAGCAACAACCACCACCAGTAGTTTCTGCCTTTGGTTACCTCTAACAAGTGGAAGAGAGTTAATCGTGGTGAAATTAAATTAACAGGAAATGCCTGACTTGTCTCATTCACATTCTTTTGACAGTAACATATGTTCCTGCTTTACACATGAAAGCTTAATTACAGCATTTTAGGTGGCAAACCAGTTAATTATATAAAAATGGGGCCCAGAAGTCTGTGATATGACACCTTTCCATGCTTCCCTGGGAGATGTCATGAACAAAAGAAGATGTTTATTGTTAGCAGCATCAGGCTGAGGGCTGCAGGGGAACATTGCCACTGAAGCCTAGGGTCCCTGTGCACAAACTGGCTATAATGGAGAGCAAAATGCATTTTATACAAATTGCTCTTGCTAATAACAAAAGTGAAAGGAAAACTCTTTTTTGGCTGGAACAGTACATAATCTCTTGTGCAGGCTTCATATCGCCTCACTTCAGATGTTGCTGATGTAAAAATCCCCAACAGAGATCATCATTCATCTCAGCTTTTCTTTATCACTTATCACGGCTTTCCTCCTACACAGAACAGGCCAATTTGAACTCTTTCAACTGCACATGTCAGGAAGAGAGAAGGCAGTCTGCAGCCATGTCTATTCCCTCCTTCAACTAGAAAGAGAGCCTGAGGGGACCAGGTCGGGTGTGGGCAGATGAAACTGAACGTTTGCAAATGATTAGAAAACCCAGTGTGCTACCTAAATCTGGAATAAAGGGGAGATAAGAGACCCTGCTCAGCATCATGTCACAAACTCCATGTGCTTTATTCTTTCTTGACAGGCTCGAAACAGCAGATGTCTCTGGTGCTCACAAAAGAAGGAGGTGAATTGAGTCCTCTTGGCGGAATATTCTCTCATTGAATGGTATTAGCACAGTTTTTTCCTTTCAGAACCTAACACACGTACCTGGACGATTATTTTTCCTGGAGGCCTTCTGTCTGCCTTTCAGTTGATGGTATGCTGGAGGCTACCATGCCTAAAGCATGATTCCATAGACTGTATGTTTTAGCCTGGACATTAGCCCTGTGGTTTTGCCTTGTGGTTGTCCCATGGATTTTCTGCTCAGTTTGGACCTTGAAATGAAATTTCCACTTTTGACCCATCCACTGACAGTCACTCACTTAGCCTATGGGAAAACAATTATTCACTTAAAACCAACCCACTATCAAAGCACCAGGTACTGCAGGTCAAAAAACCCAGCAGCATAAATCACCTGAAAAAAAGGTGTCTTTAGTTCTTTCTCCTGTGTGTTTTTGTGCTTTGTATCAGACTTTGACTGGTACAACAACTATTCATAACCTGTGTATCTTTTGGAATAATTAATTTGCACAAAAATCTTGGCATTGCAGTTGCATGCAGTCACCTGTTTTCCATCATCTCATATTCTGCAGCTATGAAAATTCTCTCTTAAAATTAATATATATAAAATGTACAATGGAAGGATTTCTTTTCACCTTGGGCTCTTGATGACAAGAATAACTGCTTGAACTTCATCTTGCAGGTAAATAATATGACTTTTTTTTTTAAAAGCAGAAAGAAGGTACAACTTAAGTGTTACATAGAAAAGGACTTCCTATATGTGTTTTTAGAGACTTCATCTCAGAAACCCCTGTGAACATAATAGGATAAATTACTTAAGCTTGCAAATACAAGGACATCTCAGAATGCTGACCTCCCAGTTTCACCTTTATCTCACCTAATTATATCAACACGCAGAACTGGATAATGCCCTGCTACAGCATTCCAGGATGCTTTGCAGATCATAGGTGCAGCAGCACACTGAAAGCCTCCAGCTCTATGGCAGATTTGCACTGTTTCAAGCAAGACAGAGGGGGATTGTCTAGCATCATGTTCCAAAAGGGTGAAGAGTGCTGCTTTTGCACAGAGGGCTTCTGAAAGGCACAGCTGCTATCAGATGGCAAAATACCTAGTGTTGATATGTTTGCTTTTTATTATTTTTTTTTTAATAATGGGAAAAGCAAAATGCACAATCGTCCAAGACTGCTGCAGATGTGGTGTCAAGACAAAATCAAAGAGATTTTATTCCTAAGCAAAGATTGCTGTGTTACTGAAGGTGGAGAAACTTTTATGCCAGCAGCTCACAAAAGAAACCACGAGATTTTCAAAAGGTAATTGAATACCGGTAAAGGAACATAGCAACAAAAACAAACCATCTCTGATTCCTGAAGGGAAATGCAGGGGCTTACCTGTGTCTAGCAGTTGGAAGCTATGTGCTATGGAAACGATTCAGTCCTGTAAACATGTCTAGTACCCAGCTGATCTCTCTTTCTGCTGTTTTTCCAGTCATGTAAACATCTCTTGTACACAGAGTTCTTTGGCAAGGAACTCAACTCTCTTACTCCCCCCTCAGCATCTCCTTTTGTTTGTTTGAACCTGACTCCTAGTGACACCATGTGCTGGCACTAATCCTCATGTTGCAGGTATAACGCCAAACTCACTGGCAGTTTAGGAAAAGCCGTGCACTCGAAAGGCTCGGCAATTCATCATACTTTCCAGGAAGAAGTAAAAGAGGAGTGATGGTGATTGCTGCCTCTTTCCTAAGGGCAACAGAGGAATGCATCTGTCAACCCGACACGGCATCCAGTGAAAGCTGACACCAAGTGCTCCTGTGCTGCTCATCCCTAAGGTATTAATAATACTGACAAGAATGACCATGGCAGAACAAAAGTGACCAAAAGGAGGTGGAGGTGGGTGGAAACCCTTGCATGCGCCAATTGTTCTTAACAAGAATCGTGTTTTGGGTAACAGCAGAAACAGGCTTCTGGGGGTGACACTGGAGTCCTGGCTTCTCATCTGTGGGCTGCTGTTTAATGAGCAGCTGGGTAAGAATTAAGGTAACTTAATGAGTGTGTTTGTATTTAATAGAGGATAGTGAAAAGAGGGAAAACCATCCTGGAGGATGGCATCCAGCCCTGGGGTCCTCAGTACAGTGACCTCTTGGAGTAGGGCCCAGAGTAGGGCCATGAAGGCAAGCACAGGGTCGGAACACTTCTCCTGAGTGGTCAGGCTGAGCATTGGGTCTGCTCAGCCTGGAGAAGAGAAGCTGTGGGGAGGCCTTATTGCAGCCTGTCAGCACTTAAGCTGGGTTATAAGATGGAGAGAAACATTTTAGCAGGGCCTGTTGCACCAGGACAAAAGATAATAATTTTAAACTGAAAGAGGGTAGATTCAGACTAAATGCAAGGAAGAATTTTTTTTATTAAAAGGGTGGTTAAACACTGAAACTGATTTCCCAGAGATGTGGTAGATGACCCATCCCAGGAAACATTCAAGGTGAGGCGGGTAGGGGCTCTGAATAACCTGATGTAGTGGAACGTGTCCCTGTTCATTGCAGGGGGTTGGAAGTGGATGAACTTTAAACGTTCCTTCCAATCCAAACCATTCTATGATTCTATGAACAGACTGTCCTAAAAATGAAGGGAAATCAGGATATGCCATAGGATTCATAGAGAAGGATGCTAAACTGGCCAGAGCAGTTCAGTTCCTGTATTCTACTGCAAGTACCTGAACAGGAGATGATGGAAAGGTAGATACATGATCAAATCTGTAACTGAATCAGTGTAACACATTCAGATGGATAATGCTTATCAGAAGACAGAGAATACCAAAACAACCTTTAGGATTCCTAAAGGGAGGGAGACTTTACTGAATTCAGAGTTTTGCACTATAAAATCTAAGGTAAATAAGTGTTAAAGATGGCATTTCCTAAGAAAATATCCCACCAAAATGAAACAAACAAAACATGGGAAGAGGTACCTATCTGTAGAGGAAGATGTTAGCAGATATAAATTTGAGTAAGTTGGATTTGAGACTCAGAGAAATTTCACAACAGGACAAACAACTCAGGTCTCAAATAACAAAAAAAAAAAAAAAAAAAAAAAAAAAAAAAAAAAAAAGAAAAAAAAAAAGAAAAGAAAAGCACAAAGAAAAGCCCAAATGTAATATGGTATTCAAGTAATAGAGAACATGGTAGATAGCAAGAAATTGGTTTGTAAGAATACTGGTATTACCACCAAGACAAGGAAAAGTTTTTGGAAAGCAAACAACAAGAGAGCTTCAGGAAAGCTCTTTAACTTTCTTGCATGCCTTTGCTGAAAAGGGAAACCGATTGTGCAGCTGCCACTTCATAGGTGTGAGTAAGGGACAATACCACATGTTTTTAGCAGGAAAATATAGGCTTGGAGGCATTTAAGGCATAAAGAATTTAAAACCTTTCACGTCAATTGGGTCTCAGGAATTTTATTCCAGTTCATACAATGACCATCCTTGAGAACTCCTAAGGGTTTAGGAGGGATCAGAGATCAGGATTGGAAGAAGTAATCATGATGCCGAACAGAAAAGAGGGTTACAGCCCCACCTTAGAATGTCATATATTCTGGATTCCATGTGGTGTTTCACACCACGCTCTAGAGCTTTCTTGCAGGAAAACATGACTATGCAAAACCAGTTTCAAATAGTTACAAAGCTGGTTAGAAAAATGTATTTTGTTTTAGGCAGAAGTAATCTAATGTGCAAATAGAGAAAAAAGAAACCACCCTAAGTTGCTACCTGAAGTCACCATGGTAGTCACCATGAAAAAAAATGGTGAACAAGAACCAAAGCAAGCCAAAGTGAATTTGAGTCATCACACTGCCCCAGAAAAAAGGTAATCAACCTTTTGGGGCTTATAGATCCTTCTACAGCATGGCACACCTTTAAAGTAGCCAACTCATTTTGTCCAGTCCTGTCAAAAAACATCCTGGGGAAGCTGTGTCCAGTTTTGCAGCACTGCATCTCAGTAATAAATCCAGGCACAAATCTTAAGAGCAAGGACAACAATTTGAGCTCTAGCAAAGCCCACCTAGAAGGAAAGATTGAAATATTTGGGGTTGTTTACCCAAAAAAAAATCAGAAGGGATGCAAAATAATGTAGGGAAAATGATCACAAAGTTCTTCAGACCTATTCTGTTCTTCAAATCTTTAATGGTTAGGACAAATTTCACAGATAAAGTGAGGTGACAGTGATTCAGACAATAAAAGGAATTCCTAGCCATATGGAGAAGGGCAGTGATTCCACTATACATACAGCTACCATCACACCTACCCCTCACTGCAGAGGATGTGCAGTTCCCACATTGGATGTCTTTTAACTGCTTAGTCAATCATCTTTCAGGATTTCCATAATTAGAGTTGAACTTGACATACGGCAGGATGATGGATTAAGTAAACAATGTCTCTTGCCCTCTTGTTTTTTTGTCCATCTAAGGAAACAGGGCTTTCATCCTCCTCCTCCTTCACGATACGGTAGTCAGAATAATCCTCTGACACCTAAGCTGATCTGCTGGTGCAAATCGCTCCCAGATGTGTATCCCACATTGCTATTCTTTCTCTGGAACCAAACCACAATATCTGACTGCCCTGTGCTCAGCAGATGTGATGCTAATGCAGAGCCCTGTTCCTGGCATGTGGGAGGGAAAAGGGAGCAGAGGTCTGTTTCTGTCACAAGAGGCAGCAGTGGTGCTGCTCCCCAAATGTGGCAAAGGCTTTTACTTAATTCAGTTCAAATATGTGAAGGTGAGGGTGGAGATTTCAATTTCCATACCTAAGTTTTGCCTGCTAGAATTCATTTCCTTTTCTTTCCAAAGCTCAGTATGAGCAGAGGGCTGCATGTAAAAGGATTTGTGTGAAACAAAAGAGACAAAGAATAAGACAGCAGTAGAGCTCTGAACACCACCTAATCCTGCTCAAACAAATCTGTTATTTTGGATATTTAAAGAAAGAAGTCTGTCTACTTGACAAACCAGAGTAGTTCCAAAGAAACGCTTACAACCTGTTGCATCAGGTCATACCGAAAAGAGTGTCTATACAGCCCACGATTCTATAAATTACATTTACAGCCGCTTCACTTCCCAACCTGAAGCAGTGCAGACCAGAGCAAAATGAACAGTGACAAAATTGTGCAGGTTTTACACAGTGGGATTGTAAAGAATAATATGGAGATGGGAATGAACTTGATTGAATCGCAATGAAAGATTAATTGTGTGATGTGTGAGTAATTGGTTAATGGGACTGGGTCAGCACCTGGTGTCTGATGGTTTGAAAGGAGGATAAGAATGCAGCTTCAGCTATTTGAAAAAGGCTTTGCAGGCCAAAATGTTCCCAGCTCTGTAACTTGCAGAGTCTGGGAAATTAAATAAATCTAAATGTAAATTACAGAGTTGTCTGAGGCAGAAAAATCTACTTGGAGATAGATATTCATATTGTCAGGGTCTGAGGCACGAAGAGGCCAGAATGGGCATCCAGAAGGGAATAAACATGGCCTGGGCAAATGAACCCGAATGAAACGTGATGCATTAACCTGGAAGTAATTATAAAGAAAGGGCAGGGTTTAGCCTTGTTAGCGACTCCTCAGTGTGTAACAGAGAGCCATTATGGTAATAAGAGACTGTAAAAAATGAGGCCTTGTCTGCTCTGCAAGGATATTAAAGAATGAGTGACACTTCTCTCATGAAAAGAAGGATTGCTCCATTGTCCTTCACCAAGATTTCCTCTGTCTTGTCAACAGCCTTCCTGGCTATTGCCCTTCCCTGCGGGTTGGCTGCATCTCAGCTGTGCTATACCTCTGTGTTTTGGAAAGGTAACAAACTCACAGAAGCTCTAAGAAAATTATATTATAAAGATTATTTTTGTTGGTATTTAAATAGGCAACTTTTCTAGGTTACTAATGAAACGATTTTTTCCCTCTCTACTACAATATGATACGTTCACATTGTTCTTGTAGGAAATGAAAAAAAAATCCAGGTGATCCAAACCAATTTTCTTTAAGCATTAAAGAGCAAACTTGTGATGTTCAGAGAAAATTTCAGCACTGAAGATTCCATTTCAAGGTCTCACAGAGATGGGATTTTAGATCTGGACTTCCATGTTTGCCCACGGAAATAAGTAACAGAACCTCTAGAACTACAGGCAAGAACCTACCACTTTATTTCATCATACCAGTATTAAGGAAGCAGAAAGGCATAAAAATCAGAAAAAGACATTTTACAAGGAGCAAAGGATATAAAAGGAAACTAGAAAAGTATTTAGAAATAAAATAGAAGTGTGAAAAAGACAACAGAACATACAGGCTGATTATTCAAATCAGAGGACGGCAATAATTAATCATACAAAGTTGTATGAAAAATCTCTTGCAACAGTGTTCATAAAAACTATTATGTATGATCAGCTGCCTAGGGCAGTGGTTTTAGAAGGAGCTAGAAACATAAGCTAGGAGAGGAATAGAATAAAGAAATAGTACTTAAATAGTCTAGATGAATTCTTGTCAGTATTCCTCAAAGAAATGCTTGCTAAAGTACAGAGAAAATAGACTCTGTAATCCTCATAGTCTTCAAGAACATGTGGGTTCAAGGCAGGTTGAAGTGATCAAGAGGAAGTTAAGTATATCCCCTGTCTGATTAAACAGAAAGAGCCTGGGCAAGCAAGAATAATTATTTAAAGTTTCATCCATGACGACACATAGGAACAAATGACTACATAGCAGCTGACAAGCACAGGACAGCACTCCTGACCCCTCCTTAGACATGCTCAGAGAGCAGAGCAGGCAGGTCTGAGGTGAGACCTGGCAAGCTGGATGCTGGAAAGAGGACAACAAAAAATGTGGCCCCTTAAGGACCAGATGCCAACTCCATCCCACTCGGAGTGGTGTCCTGGACCATGAGCAGTTTGACAGACACTGGCCTAAAGGTTGAGTCTGGGGTGGGCAACCAACAGAGAGCTGTGAAAGATAAACTGTGACAGACTTATGCCACTTCTCTAACAGGATGTAGTGGATCAGGAGTATGTCTTTTGAGATACTCTGACGGCTAGGGTTTCTGATGTTAATCTAGATTACCTTTTTATAACCAAAACCCATGTAATTTTATCTAAGTGAAATTGCCATGTGGCACCTTCATAGCTGCTCAAAAAAGGACTCACAAGTGAGTTGCTCCAAGTAATACACTGATAAAATGAGGAGAACATTTTTCAGGAGAACTAGATCCTGAGAGCTTGACCATGGATCCACTTCTATGCCAAGTTTACTTTGAACTGGTTGCATTGAAGGAGTAGTTATATTTGGAAAATGTACACATGGTACCTGACCATGAGGCCTTGTAAGCATTTGGAATAATAGGATTGAAGTCTTAAATTATTCTGTAAACTGGGGGCATATTTTTAAATAAACATGATGCTATTCAGTAAGAAACAAAGAGTAATACTTAAAAGGATTAATAGAACAATAAAAATGTGGAGAACTTGATTAATACACTAATTTACTGTTAAGAAATCCTATTTTGAGACTACAAATTACCATTGTAATTTGCCATTTTTTGCATTTTGAGATGTACTTATTTATATATTCACTCAGATACATACTTATTGTTTATGTATATACTTTAAGATCGTCTTATGCCTACACTCATGCCCACACATGAAGGGACTAAAGCCAGTCATTGTCCAAACTCACTAAAAGAGAAGACAGGGCCAGATTCACTCAGGTCACGACACTGCAAAATTGGATTTGAATATAAGCAAATTATTAGTTATGACAGAAGTGCTGTAGTCTCACTGTGCCCCCACATAAGAGTAGCTGAGGGAACAGCCTGACCTAAGAGATAATAGTGTGGTACCATTATAATAATAAAAAAATGGAATATGTCATAAGGTATGACACTTCTGAGGAGAGAAGCAGCTAATCCTGAAGCCTAGAGGTCTTTTGCTAAAAAGAGGAGAAACAGGACGCAGTTTTCGTCTCAGGCCAGTAGTGCAACAGGGGATGCATTTAATTGTTAAGATGAATTTTGCTTCACTTATAATCTTGTTTCTTTCAGCCTGTGTATCTATTCCTTTGATATATGACAACTGTATAATTACACTTGTAATTTGTTTCATTACAAAGACAGCCTAGTTTCACGGGATGAGCCAAATGTCATGGGATGAACCAGGGTGGAGATGATAAACCGGGAAGCACTGCCTCTGTGGAAATGATCATCCTAAGGCAGAGTGCAGAGATCTGTGTCCTCAAGAGGTTCAGTGGCTGGTGAATACACTTTACAGGGAGCCAGCACAGGATGATTGTGCTGCAGGTTGTCATTCTTGGAGATGAAAATTAGAAAATGTACAGTTAACTGCTCCCCCTTCTCCTCCAGGCATGACACCCATCATCAATGATTTTCAAGGAAAAAGTTGGACAAACACCATTGCAAGGTACTCTAGGGAGGGTGGGCTTTTCCTCAGAGTAGGAGGATGAACACACTTCCTAACTTACATTTATCTCACTAATTTACCATGTTACAGTGCACAGGACAGACAAAAACACCTTCAGGGGTTTGTACCAGCCTAATCCTTCCAACAGTCCCCCAGCTTCCTCTGTGGTCCTGCCTGGCCAGTTTATTACATTTTGTAGCCTGAGAAGGTCCTTGTTAAATGAAGGAACTCACAGTCAATTAACAATAATATGTTTTTATTCCTAAGTGCCATCTACTCAACCACACTAGGGAAGTGATATCCTGTTTCCCAGTGAGTCTAAATTGGTCTTCAGGTCATTTTTTACTCTGAGGGAAAAAATAATTGCTCTTGTGGTTTGATCTCCTCCTGGATATACACTCAGTGAGATCCATAACTCTGCTTGAACAAGTGACTGATCTGGCACTGGCAGTTTTCACACTGCGAGTGCAAACAGGATATCAGTTCAATTCTCATTCTGGCAACCAAACTCAGCCTTGGAATATGCTTTTATTTTGCCCTTTTTATTACACAGTGAAAAGCATGTATCACCAGGTTTTCTAACATATATGCAAAGAGTGGAGTTTTCAGTCCTTCTCTGCACTGTTACAGTGCATCTTCACAGATCATATCAGCTCACAGCTCACATCTGCTGTGGAGGTCGTTCAGCTCCACTGGCACATCCTTTCTGAGCAATGCAACATGTGCACTTCATTTTCCTCAGAGCCATCTGATTTATCCCTCTTCCAACCTCACTCCAAAAACTGTTTGCCAGGGGCTTTTTGCCTTTTATTTTTTTTTTCCTTTTGTACCCCTCCCCTGCCCCCAAAGTATCCATTTTTTAGTAATTTTGGCCATTAATTTTGTTTTCAAAATCTACAGTTGATGAACTCTTCAGAAGCATGAGTTCTTGCCAGACAGTCTTCCCATTTTGTCTATTTGTGTCAGTTTGACATGATGTGAACAGACATTGTAAAACTTAAGTCTTCCAGTCCTGTCTCCATTCTAGTGTTGCTACCAAAGCAGAACTGTTCAGATCACATTCCCTTCCAGCAGCTACTGTGCAAGAATGCTCTTATTTCTGAATAACCTAGAGGAATCTATTTTACAGTATTTCCTTTATGCCTTTATGGCATTTTCATACAGCTTTTCCCTGTCGACCACCATGTCACTGGTGAGGTCTGTTCAGAACAGCACAATACACCTCCAAGTGAGGCTGGTGCATTTGCAGCAGGAATTTACATGCTATAGGAGGATCCTGCACATCACTTTACAGAAGAAAAGATCTCACTGAAATTCTCTGAATGCTGCATACAGCATAATGTAGAAACTACCACAATCTAGGCTATTACTGCTTCTGTATTTTCCAAGCCTTGCTGGAGGTTCCCCTGCTGCCAGTGGTAGTGGAACCCCACTTCTCATTAGTCATAGAATCATAGGACAATTCAGGTCAGAAAAGGTCTCTAAGGAGATTGAGCCCAATTGTTACCCTTACACTGCTGAACTCCTCACGGCACCCTCCAGCCCAGCAGCTCCGCTGCCTGCTATGGTATGTCAGCCAGAGAAAGTAAAGGACAGGGACATGAAAACAGAGAGACAGAGTGCTGTCACCCACTGCTCAGCCCACAGCAACCACAGGATGAGCCAGTGGGATGGGAGAGGGAAGAGGAGATGTTGGTGAGAAGCTGGCTGTCAGTCCAGGACAGACTGAGTGCTCCCTTCTTTGGTCGGGGTTTGGTGTCAGGAGCTCTCTCTGCAGGAAAAGGAGGAGAGCATTGAGACAGGAGTACAAAGGTACTGCACCACAAAAGTGTCATTTCAACAAAATGGGGAGGTCCTCAGACTCAACAGAAAGACGTGTAACAGCCCCCAGAGATTTAGTCACTAGAGGGGCGTTCTCAGCATGTCTCACAGCCGGCGTTCTGGGCAGCCAGGGTAGCAAAAGGCACTAGATACACTCATGAACATGAAAATGCAGTCCAGAGTTAACAAAGGGCATTGCACAAATAGGAAGATTTTGAGGTCTGCTCCTCATTTCAGGGTATGACATAAGTGTAATACATAAAATCCTGAGCTGATTTTTATCACTTTGGCTAGGTGTCCTAGGCATAAGGGCTAAATAATGGCTTCCTGTTTTATTTCCTTGATGTTTTTGTATTGGTTTTGTTTGGGATTTTTTGTTTTTGTTTTTGGTTAGTTTTCTGTTTTGTTTTGGTTTGGTTTTTTTTTGTTGTTGTTGTTTTTGGGCTTTATTGCTTTTGTTGGGCGGTGGGATTTTTTGCTAGCTATGTAAAAATCTTTCTTGCATTTAACAGAGAGCTTTTAAGTCTTTTTACACCAAATGCTTCAATAAACTAAGAGCATTTTCATAGTTTATCAGAAATTGTTGTTCAACCTATTTCAGGCTGGATTAAGGTTAGAATGAGGTCTACCTATTTCTTGCATATGTTTTAGCCATTAATTTCTGAAAGCATAAATTGTGCACCACCTCCTCAGATGGAGTTAGCTGTAATATCAGCCATGCCTAGATTTTGGAGTTGTATTTATTTTTCAGGTGGCTTGTTTGAGGTGTTTATCCATTTCCCCCTGAACTCATGATGATAAATGACAACTGCATACTTGTATTCCCACAAAAGTTAATGCTGAGAACTTATATCACATAGGGTGACACTTTATTACTCTGCTCTGTACAGGGGTACACAGTCCTGAAACACTTACGGTAATTTTTCATTGCTTGAGCCCTAATTTGAGTAGAGAGTAAGTTCACAGTTGCTGTGTTTGAAGGTAAGTTTGAGTCATATCCTAAATGCCCCAAAAGCTGTAAAGAAATAAAAATACACCAAAACACAATTTTATTCGTAAAGCAGTTTTAAAATAAAGTTTTATTTTGTATATTATTTATATAAATACAGCCACATAGTACTGCTTCAGTACTGTAGCCATGCTAACACTTCTGTAAATCATATTAGCTCCAACACAATATAAATCCCTCCTTCACCTTCTTCACTCACACTGCTTATCTGGCTAGTGAACTACAGCTGGCTTGTGGTGGAACATCTGGACTCCCTGACCTGTGTTGTTTATTTTATGATTCCTAATCCTGAACTTAAACACTTCTTTTTCTTTTGTGTGTGTGTGTGTGTGTGCTGAACAACGCTTAATGCAGCAGCACTTTAGTTCTTCAAGTGTTTCCCACTTCCAAACTGTGGCCTCAGCCATGATCCACTTACCTTAAAAAGCTACTCACACGCAAGCTGCAAGGCATCTCTTTCATGAAAGAGTTTCTATCAATCAACCTTTCAAACCACAGAAGATCCATTTATACCTATTCCCTGGAGCACCTGTGGTGTTTGGAAGCTGGCAGGAGTCTTGCAAGTAAAACCAAAGCTGCCAGTTTAAGCAGGTCAATGATGACTTGGGCAAACATAGCCTGGGACCAAGTCTCTGTAAAAAAACTGCAGTGTTGTCATCATCACTAATTCTTAATGAGAAGGAAGATAGCTAATTTTCCATAGTAAAGAATGCCCAGCAGCTGCAGGATGTCTAGTGTAATTCCATTCTTGCTCTCCAAAATCTACATTTGGTAGTTTTCACAGGTAGAGTTTGATGTACAACAGATTTTTCTCCTGTTTAAAATCTTGTCCACTGTTGCAAAGCCAAACTTGGGAGCTTTTTTGAAAGCAGATCCTATTCAAAACCACTGCAGTTTGGAAAGTTCAGATAAGAATTGGGGAAGTTCCACTTTACATTACAGAAATGTCAGTCTTTCAAAGAGTCCCACAGACAGAACTGAGTCTCATTAGATGCTCAAATTGGAAATTACTCTTTGACTCAAAATGAGTCACGGTAATATTTTAACAAGGCTTCAACAAGTTTGTCATTTGAGATGAATGAATCCCCACCTTCCTTGTAAACAAGAAATGTGAGCTCAATAAGGTACCTTGCCACCCCTATGAAGCAGTGAATTCTTGCTATCATTGTGTGCAGGAGTGTGGTCAAATATGTATTCTTAAAATTTCTCAAAGACTGTGAGATACTACGATCAAACCACTGGCACAGAAAGCACTTGAGAGAACAAGCACATGGGAGGTGATTGCTGACAATTGTAGAAAGAAAATGAGGGAAATAATGACTGCTAGTTCTGCTGGGGAAGCAAAATAGCTGTCTGGACTGAGAGCAAATCTGAGATTTCATCCTCCAAGAGGACCCAGCACACAATGCCATGCTTTGTACAGGGAAGCACACAGACTGCAGATCCAAATTTGGCAGTAGAGTCTAGGCTACAAATGATCTAATTTATCTCAATTCGTATCAGCTTAGCAAATTTGGAAGAGTTTATATGAAAATAGGTAACAAGGGAGTCACAAAAGAACAGATTTAAAAGTCTTTAAGCAATAATGACTTTTCATAATGCCTGATCTTTTTAATTGATGTCCCTCTGGTAAACAACAAGGAAATAATGAAGAACAGAATGGAATTTTGGCTTACAAAAGGTAAGAAATACCAAAAAGCAGGCAAATGGGTTTTGTAATGCTTTAACAAAGGAAAATAGCCTACAATTTCACTGTCAGGGTGAAATACAAAGAATACCTCTGTGCATGTTTACACAGAAAACAGTAATCAGTCAATCATCAGACATAACTGATTATATACTTTGATATACAAGCATTAAGCATAAAGCTAAAATGCCATAAAATTACTCTGCTGACATCATTTGCAAAAACAAAGCCCTTATGACAACAAGAATGATTAATACAGGGGAAAAAGTCTCCAAAAGAAAATAGTATTTTTAATGCAAAAGCATTTAAATCACAAGGGAGGCAAGAAATAATAAGGAATGTAAATAATGAATAGTGGAGAGGAAAATAATTGCTATTTTCTTCATTTTTTTCTCTGTAAGACCAAAAGGACATTCAGATACACTGAAAGACAACAATTCCAAATTTGAATAAAGAACAGCTTGATTGAGTATACAAACCAGAAAAGTGTGACCATCCTGTAAACGGAGTGTCACAGGGCACTCTTGAGATTAATAAACCAGCAAAATTAAAGTAAGCCTACACATAATCCTATTAATAAAATTGTCTAGCTATAACGTCAAGCAGCAATGCCAAACAAATAAATAAAGAGGTGGTATTTAGAGTTTCAGGGCTGATCTGTAAGGAAAAAACATATTAGGAACCATATGATATCCTATGATGATATCCTACCATCATTTGGTATCCTGCAATCATTTGGTAGTAGCTGCTATGGGATGCAGACTATTCTTTAAATATACACACAGCCAAAGATCAGTAAGTGTCAGTACCCTCAGTATGACAATGCCTAAATTCATGTGCTGTGTCTACATTCCACTGCAGTTTGTGAGTTGTTGCTCCTGATAGTTGTCTACAATGTAATGCTTCTTAAAGACCTGTCAATAAAAGAGTAAGGCTTATGTTTGTTTGTTTGTTTGTTTGTTTGGTGTGTGTGTGTTTTCGTTGGTTTTGATTTTGCTTTCTTTTTTTAGTTAGAAGGAAATCAAGGAAGGCCCATGTGACAAGAAGAGGATTGGCAGGAGACAGAGGAGATCCTTCCCCTCTGACCAGTCCTGGTGAGACATCCCTGGAATGCTGGGTCCAGTTCTGGGCTCCCCAGTGCAATACTGACACAGACATGCTGGAGTGAGTCCAGTGAAGTGCCCTGGATGTGATAATACACTAGACAGATCTGAGGATGGTTTGCTTGGAGAAGGCTAATGACAAAACTTTAAGGAAAAGAAATGTCACAAAAATCATTGATATAGACTGTTGAAATCTGGATAAGTCTTTTCATATCCTAGTGTTGATTAGGATACACAACTGCCAAGAAAACTTAATATATACCATTAGTTGCAAACCTCTATCTGGGATACTGAAAATATTATTATTTCAACATTCTACATGAAGAATTTGTGATAGGTTAGTTTTTCTTATGGTGTAAAATTACAAGCTGTAATTTTAAGGAAGCTCCCCCATTTCATTGCTTCTAATTGAGACAAAAACATTGCATGGACTTTAATTAATCTCCTGGAAAAACAGAGTTTAGAAATGAAAAACTGTACACAGACAGCTGCCTGATCAAACCATGTTGAGTTATTCCCAAATCAAAGCATCCCAGGGACCTCATTCATTAAATGTTTTACTCTCATTCCACCAGTGTTTCTACTGCAGCCTCACTATTTCCACAGTACAAACCTCTGAGAGGAACCCAAAGACATTTAAAAATTAGAATCTTGTCCAAAACCCAGGGAATAAAAAAGGTTATGCTATTATT
Source organism: Bombycilla garrulus (assembly GCA_013400315.1). Taxonomy (NCBI): domain Eukaryota; kingdom Metazoa; phylum Chordata; class Aves; order Passeriformes; family Bombycillidae; genus Bombycilla; species Bombycilla garrulus. The sequence goes on along the minus strand of VXBU01004547.1, from coordinate 100,967 downwards.
TATGCACTCAAAATTTATTGAAGCTGTAGCAAAACAGAGCTGAATAAGAAAAGACACAGGCCCACAGGGCTAACCACCTTAAGCCTAAAACAAAGATCAGAGAGTTGTTTAGGGTCCTATATCTCTGTGGGTTTGGCTTTTTTTTTTGGCTCATATGATGAAATGCAGTGTGTGGCCTTGGACTGCCACTCACTGCTTTCTATTATCTTTCAGATTTATTGCTTGTTTTGCACTTAGACACTTCTCTCATTTTTCTGTCTGAGTATGTTTGTAACATGGCTAAAGTTGTATGAAGAAATTCTCATTTTGTCCTTATTTTTCTGAACACCTTCCCTCTAAATAGCAACTCATATCCTGCCTTTCACCATTTATTACTGTTACATCGTAGATAACTGGCCTATGTGAACTGACTTACTGATCTCAGCCTCAGCCTAGCAAGGTGCAGAAATGCTGTCACAGCTGCTGCTGGTTGGCACCTTATTTATAGACTCAATAGCATATTAATCAGTATCTCATGGAAATCTGCACCATAACTTTCCCTTTAAAAAATGTCAGTAGTTTTCCAGTAATGTGGCGGCACCACATATGTTGTCAGAGTCATCTGATATTGCTTCAGAGGTTTTATGTTGTACTCCATAAAATATAAAAGAGACCTCCCTTGTTATTGCCCTGCTCATGGATAAGAATAAGATTTTAATTACCTCCAAGATAACAGGATCTCTTACTTAGAGCTTTTCTGTAATTGAATGGTGACTTATGGAATGCAAGCAAAAAGTCAGGAGTATTATATGCTTCTAGAAAAAGAAAATTCTCCACTCTCTTGACAAACCTAAACTATGCCTCCATTGATTCCAAGGTCATTTGACCATATCTTTCCCAAATCTGTGGCAAACCAACAGCCAATACATACAGAAACTTAGGAACACATGCAGCATTTGCAATACATGGCCTGACCTGGTGCATGCTGTGAGTGATGTGGGCACCTCAGAGGTGTAAACCACACTGGCTGGGTGGGCTAACAGGGTGCCAGCCCCCTTTGCCACTGTAGCTGTTCCCTCAGACCTCAACGCTGCTGTCTGTTTCCCTCTTTGTAATGTTGAGCGTGTCTGAGTGGCCTTGCTAACATGGAGATCAGGAGAAAGTTCAGCTGCCCTTTAAAGTTCCCAGTCCGTGCTGAGTGGCTTCTTTTTAGCCTGATGGTTTTGATGCTTTAGGTTACAGTGCAGCCCCAGTAAAAGTAATGTTTGCAAAACTGATGGGCTCATGAGATGTAGAGCAAGTGCCTGGGGATAGAGGTTCCTTCAGCTGTCTTTGTTACCAGCTAAAAATTGTCACTGAACAGCACCGAGCCTTATTGTCTTTGGGACATCTTCCCTTTGGACTGTTTCCATCTTTCTTCCTTGTACTCAGTGACCAGGCCACTCTCTCAAAAGATGAAATCTGAAATGGATCACTGGCCAGACATTCCCATTTCTCCAGCTCTGGTAGCATGACAAGTGCAGCTGGCATCTGTGAGCCTTTCTTCCTTCAGGGATTTGTGACTGCTGAGCTGACTGCAGTTTTTTCAAAATGTTTTTTTCAGAACAAAGCACTCTTTTTTTTCAAAGGTACACACATGCAGAGCAGAGAGCTAAAAATAAAATGACCTTTTCTGGATTTTTCCTTCCTCCCTCAAAGAAAATTTTTGCTGAAGCTTTGATATATTCGAGTCAGCTCAATACACTTCCTTCAGTTTATGCACCCCTTTCTTTGTCAGAGACTCTTACCCACCTGTTGGTAACTACTTCATTCATCTTCATTCCCATTAAACCCTGCCATCATTAGGGCTTCATTATCTCCTTGAAATTTAGGTCTATTAAGGCAGACTAATATTTCCCAGCCAAGTTAAACTGCTCTCAAAAATTAACTTGTCCAGAAAAAAACCCCTATATTATAATACTGATTATTTTTTTCCACCTTCCTTAGCCTTCCCCGTTCCCCTTTTTCTACCTCTTAAAATCTTTAACTCTGTCTGGGCAGGCAGGATTACATCTGCCTGTAAATGGAGGTACCCAGAGAACTGTATACCAACAAAATCAGTATTGTTTCATCCTCTGCCAAATAACATATGAAATGCTTTTCCAATACATTTTTGAAGTAATTGGGAACAGAGCTCCAATTTACTAACAGGACCCCAGTTATTACAAATTAAACACCTGTGATATGTGAAAAGAAGTTCATAAGGAGGTATCCAGAAGAATGCAATTTCCTGTGTTCTCAGGAGAGCTAAATTACAGTAAGTATATGCACATATCACTTTCTGCTCATACCTCAGTGGGGAGTGCATTTATTGAGGTTATGGCTAGTCTCTGGTTAAAATCCGTCTATTTCTGGAAAGGGTTTGAAGACACTGCTGGTACCTAAACAAAAAATTTTCCAGTGAGGAAAACCACAAGATTCTGATAACAGAGAGTAGGACATCTCAGCATGTGAATCCTTGAATTCTTTGTCTTTGTTCTTGTTCATGCTCAACTAAAAAAATGCAAAATGGACCTGTTTGGGAAATGAGAGTTTGAGTCCATCCAAGCTAAGGAAGACGTTGAGCCAGATTTTCTGCCTTTTGAGAATGTGTCTAACACCTGCTTTATTGTAGAAAAGGCTGGTGGTTGCTTTCAATCTTATGAAAATTAGTTGCTGGAAAATCCATTATTGGTACAATTCTAATTGTAATATAGAGACCATGTTGGGCCACAGTTCTGAAATTCAGATTTTATTCTGCCAAAGTTCCTCATGCATATAAAAGGTAATTTCTCCATAAGAGAAATACAAAGTTCAGTTTTCACTTGATAATAATGGATGTATTGTTGAACAGGACTGTGGGATTTGGTTTCTACTTGATGGTGAGTTTTGTCTTGAGATGCTGATAGTTAATCTGCTGTTGATGGACATTTACGGACTTCATGTGAATTCTTTTTTTTTTTTTTAATTCTTCTAACCTAAAACTAAATGAGAATATTTACCAATCTCACTGATAAATTTTCATTCAGAATCTCTGTGTGGATCACACTACGTAAACAATAGCCTTTTGTAGGTAATATATTAATATATGGGAATTACATTTAGCAAGTACATATCTTTTAACATGATCAAACACAGAGCTTAGCCACATTAATATAAATGAAAACCTGATTGTATTACTGTTTGCAGTCGCACAGTGCACTGCACTGATAACAGACGTGCCAATGCATGCACTACAGGTTATGCAGGACAAAGAAGGATTTTGCTTTGAGAGTCTCTGTTGCTGAATATGTTATGAAGAACAGAGATTTTGGTTGCTAATATCATTTTTTCAGTAGAAAGTATGAAAAAATTTTGGAAACATTTGGCAAGTATACAGAGAATATGAAGAGACATATCTCTTCCCTATGTTTATACAAAGCCTTTGAGTTAAGAGAAATGAATCAAAATAATCCTTTTTTCCCTCCCTTAAAAAACTCTTCTTTGTAACAGGCGAGTAACTGTTATTTCCATAGGCCTGGGGTGTGCATGATTTTGAAAGCTATAGTAAAAACATACATACAGCAAAAAAAAAGGCCAAACTAATTGCTGATAAATATTTTCAGTATCAGATGACTTTCCCTTACAGCATTTAAGGGTCCTAATCATCTGTTATTATTTAATTGATGAACAATTACTTTATGTTATTTTTCAAGAAATGAAAGCATTTCCACAGACAGCTGTAAGAAAAACTAAAATGCCTTTTGATATTTACCATATATATTGATCAAAACATACATATTGTAGTCTTTATAATCTGTTCTTTCTCAAAAAATGTCTTATATTCTGCCCAGTTCAGACTTCCAAAAAGTAGCAGATTTTGAAGCAAAAGTTCATTTTCAGAAGGGGGAGATATTTGGATCATAAGTCTCCTTGACAATTAATGTCATTTGCTCCTAAATTACTTCTCGGAATAGAATTTAGAAGTGCAAATCAATGAGATTTTTATAAGGATTTTTTTTCCTGTAGCCTGGAGGAGGAATCTGAAAAAATCTTGGAAAGAAATATAAATACTAAACTAGCTGTTCTGGTTGCTTGCAAGTATGCATGGATTTTATCAGTCAGCATGCTTGGTTTGAGACTTCTCACCTTTGTAGGAAAGCTGAATTTTGCCACCTTCATGTTCTCAAAAAAATACCTTTAAAAGTATTTCATGGAAAGGTCATGAAGATGCTATGGTCTGTAGCTTTCTTTTCTTTTTCTCAGGAGCACGCACGAAAGTTCCAGCTGATGGAGTGAAATAAAAATAGAGGAATAAAAAAAGGTCCAAGGAGCAAGGCACATCAGTGGGCTCCTCATCATTCTGCTCTTGGTTCATGCCATACCTCTACCTTGCACTTCTTATCTAGGTCTCACCAAGACAACCCTGTGATGGAAAGGACTAGGAACCCCACGAGAACAATTAACCTCAGAGTCAGCACTGGGTCCTACACTGAGAGAGAGAGCAAGAGAGTGAGAGCCAGTTTCTGCACATCCCAGCTTGCTTTGTCACACTGCCTCAGTCGCACCTCACACCTTGGGGCTGGCAGGCTGCAGTGAGGCAGGTGAACATAGGGCCAGACTTGGTACAAGAAAGCTCACGTGGCCCAGCCATGGGGAAGGTGTGCTGGTGGGAGAAGGATGTGGTGACTCCCAAGTCCATTAGGGTAGTCCACACAACCTCTGGAGGACAGGTTAAGCCAAAATACCTGGCCTAATAATTCTAATAACTCAGTAAATAGAGCTCACAAATTTGTATGGAGCCTGAACACTCTACCTGTCATGCTAAACTGGTGGACAGTGCTTGAAAACAGAAGCTCAATCCTCAAGCAGAAAATTAAATATTGTTTCCTGAAAAATATCTAAACACCTGTGTTTGATAATGCACATTGATATCTACTCATGTGCTGAAATGCAGCCAGCTTTGCCAGACAATGACAGCAAAAAAAGAAGCATCTTCCTTTAATTAGTATGTCCAGATTAATCCAAAGTTGCAGCCTTCAGTCAGGCAATGCTCTAAAGAGTCAAGCAATGCTCTAAGCATGACAGAACCTGTCAAACTTCACTTCATAATAACAAACGCAACTCCTTAGATATCAATCTCCATTTTTATTTCTAGATAATTTTTTATCTTCCATCACCTAAATCAGGGGATATTAATACTTGAAAAATAAAAGGTTACAGGCAAGTTTGAAAAGATTTTTTTCTCTCTTCTCCCTAAAGCAGTTATACTGACTGTTGCCTAGGGAAGTAGTGGAATTGCCATTCCTGGAAGTGTTCAAAAGTGGGATGTGGCACTCAGGGACATGATTTAGTGATCATGTTGGTGCTGAGTTAACAGCTGGATTCAATGACCTTAGAGGTTTTCACCAACTTAATGATTCTATGATTCTATAGCAGGTATTTTTACTTGTCAAGGCAGTACCAGAATGAAATGGTGTTCAATGTAGAAAAAATAAAAATTGCCAAATCATGTGGGTATTAGAGTAAATCAAATCTGCTGTTTAAAAAATGGACTTGGCTAGGAAAAAAATTCAAAATACATATCTTGATGGATTCTCATATTGATGAGAATATGTTATGAGCTACACTGCTCAGCATCTGTCAATATGTGAGAAGTTATGACTGCCCCCACCATTCTCTCTAAGGATTGGACCTGGATGTTTAACCAACACAGAAATCTTTCCTGATTTTACTTGCAGAAAGACTGAAATTTGCTGCACTGTGTATCTTATATAAGTACTGGGATCTGTCTGGAAGAAACGTCTAGCATAAAAAGACATTATTAAAGACTAATATACATTATGAGGCTGATTTTGTGTCTATTAGCTAGAAATTAAATTTTAAATTACCTTTTGCAGGCAGGATGCTTGATATGACTTTGAGAATATATGATGCTCTTCGGCACCGGTCCCTGAGAGATTTTGTTCTGCCATCATGTTTCGGACTGGAAGAGGTAGTCTTGTTCTCAGCTTATCACTGGGACGTACTGGACTGTGAATAGCTTTATTGAATCCAATATCCTGTAAGGATATACTCATATCATATGGAGTTGCCAGGCAAAAGGTTGAAATAGTACTCAGCTAAAGCTTTATAAATACCAACAGTTGCTTGTTACATCACTTCCCTGTTCAGAAGCACATGGCACTTTTGCTAGTGAGTATAAGAGCAAAATCCAACTGTCCCTTGTAAACTAAGTTAAATTTCACTTGAATTCCAGCAACCTTGTAACCTTTTGCTGATGTACTGGAGGGAAATATGGTCACGTAAGAGCTTGATAATATTAAAAATCTGGTAGAATTCTTTCTTAACACTTTCAGAGGCTGGTAAGGAACCACTGGAGGACCGTGTTTGTTGCCTGAAGATAGAAGTCCTCAAGGAAATCCTTGTAACTGAATAACATAACTAAACATAAAATCATATGAATCCCAGGAAGATACTGAAATACATTGCTGAAATAAATATCAGACTCAAAAAAAAAGATCCATCTACTCACTAGGGTTGCAAGAATAGTTGGTATTTTAAAGCAGGACAGACATTAAAAACCCTACAAAAATTGTATGAAAATCATGAGTGAGTTATATTTAGTACCTGTAATCAAGGAATTTACATGGTGTGTAATTCTGTGTTGCTCTACCGGACAGACTGAAACTCCAGTGTGAACTTAAGATGAAGGGACTGGGATGTGTGAATGAGGGGACAGAAATCCACCTGCAGCTGTGGATGATCCCATGCCAGAGCAGGTGGATGCCTGAAGAAGAATGTGGTGTGTCACCTGTGGGATCCCTGTGGGGGAGCAGGTTTGCTTCCACAACTTGTGACCTCACAGGAGACCCATGCTGGAGCAGTTTGTGAAGAATTGCAGCCCGTGGGAAGGATCCATGTTGGAGGAGTTCAAGGGGGAGTGTCTCTTGTGTGTGGGACTTCACAATGGAGCAGGGAAAGAAAAGATTCCCTTGCAGCCTGTGGTGCAAACCATGGTGAAACAGGCTGTGCCTGCGGAGGACTGTGATAAGGACTGTACTAATGGTGGACTCCAGCAGGAATCCCTTGTTAACCAGGCTGGAAACAAGAGGAAGAGTTCATCGCAATTTTAAACCAGATAACCAGGACCAAAACGGCCAGAGATGGAGATTGTAATGGGTGTGCATTTCAGTTGTTGTGAACCATGATTTGAGTCGTGTGTTACAGGAATTAGCCGAACAGGAATCTCCTGAACCATGGGAAGCTGTGAATTAATTCCTTGGTTTTGCTCTGCTTGTGTGGGCTGCTTTTGCTTTCCCTATTAAACTGTCTTTACCCAAGAGTTTTCTGGCTTTTACCCTTCTGATTCTCTCTCTGATGCTGCTGGTGGGGGAGTGAGTGAATGACTCTGTGGGGCTTGGTTGCTGGCTGGGTTTAAACCACAACAGACGGAAAGAAGAAATACATTTTAGTAATCCTGAGAGAGCTGGAGATACTTTTAAAGCTAAACTGAAGTTTACTAATTTTTTAATATATAATTTTTATTTTCTGCCCTTTATCAGATATGACAGGTTTGTTTTTCCTTTTTTTTTTTTTATAACACCAAATATAAATACTGATGTGATTTACAGACAAATGGAAAATGACAATAACCCTGCTCTAAAAAAAGTTGCATCTCTTTTATTTATATATAGTTAGGAAACTTGAAAGCCCAAGAAAACATATCATTGCATTTAAGTTATTCAGAGTGTGGGGTGGGGGAGAAAAATATTGTTCCTCTGTTAAGCTCAAGAGTGCTGTCAACACTTGGGACTCTGAGGTATGCATTTGCTTTCAATAGAGAAAGAATCCAGATAAGGGACAATCTAAATAGCAAGAACAAATGAAACAACTGAAATAAACTTTCCCTAGGGGATTCAACTATTCCCTCAACTACTCCAGAATACTGGCACTTGTGATTATAATGGATTTCATAATGGTACTGACTTCTCCTACCAGAGTTTACAAAAGAAAAGTAGAATAATGACACACTCTTACACTTATTACCTCTGAAAAATACCTGGTAAATTGCTTTATGGATAGGGTTTAAAGTGTGAGAAAGCTTACAGCTTCAGGGAAACTGGGGCTGGAAAAGTCATTCTAAGTGGATCACAGAAAGGGAGTCGGATTGCTGCCTCCATACCTTTCTAATTGGGGCCACCCATGGTGATGGGATGAGGGGAAACCATATGAGAAATGACTGAGATCACTTGGTCTGTTCAGCCTGGAGGAGACTGAGGGGAGAGCTCATTGCAGTTACAACTTCCTTGTGAGGAACAGCAGGAGCCGATCTCTTCGCTCTTGTGACCAGTGACAGAACTCGAGGAAGTGGCCTGAAGCTGAGTTGAGGGTGGCTTAGGCTGGATATCAGGAAGATATCACACAGAAAGTACTTGGTAGGGCACTGGAATGGCTCTCCAGGGAGGTAGTCACAGCACCAACCTACCAGAGGTCAAGAAACACCTGGACAATGCTCTCAGGGGTGTGTGATTGTTGGTGTAGCATTGCAGAGAGCCAGAACATGAATTTCAATGACCCTTATGGGTCCCTTCCAACTTAGGATATGATGATTCTAGAATTCTTGGAAATTTTCTTTTCTGTGGTCTAGTTTTTTTCTCTCAAGACAAGGAAGCACAAAGGAAGGTGGAAGTCCTTCCTATCTTCACACCACCTTAAAGGTTTTCAGCAGAGGTTGCAAAAAACATTTAAGGCATAATGCCATCAAAATGACATTATTGTTGCTTTAGAACACTTCTTGCTAGTGCTGCAAGGATTGGGGTTTTTTCTTTTTTATTTTTTGTTTAATTTTAATGCTTTTTGTTTAATTTTCATCCCCGATTCCTTAGGTCTCAGTCTGTTTAGGATCAAAATACATGAAAGTGCAGGAACATCCTTCTGTCCTTTCCCTGACAATTTTTGAAAATTGATATGTATTTTAGAAAAAAAATTACTTACATAAATGGGCAACTAAGAAAAGAAGGTTCTCCATTGCTACTCTCTCTTCACCAAGGGAAAAGATGCAGATATTACTCAACAACAAAATTCTGTGGTCATTCTGTGCATGTTAGGAACTTTTCACCTAGCAAAAACTTCAGCTGAATTACATCAAAGAATTCAACGAGATGACCAAATCCCTTTGGATACCAGGCTTCCTTATCTCTGCTTCTGATAGATTTACCTTTTGTCCTCATTTGCTTTGAAATACGCTGATCTTGAAGTGTTCTCAACTCATAGCATGCCTCATTTTGGGAGATGAGGGCAGATTTCTAGGAACTGTACACCTGCCTGATAAATTCTAGAGGTAAAAATGTAGGAGAGTGCAAGGTTTTATGATAATTAATACGAAATCACTAGTTGCATTCCATGAGACATTGCTGAGAGTACTTATTATAGACAGTTATATTCAATGAACAGTTTAAACTTGATACTGTAAATATTACTTATGATCTCTCAAATAAAACAGTGAGAAGTCAGTACAACCTGTAAACTTGGCGGATGACTTACTATCTTATTCCTACGAGGTGCTGACGTCACCAGTTAGAAGACACACCAATTCCACAAAGTCAGACTCATTCCTGCAGGAGTTATAGCTAGAAGACCATATGGGTGCACGCACACATGCACACTTATATCACTGTGGATGGTCGGAAAAGGTTTTGGTTAATAAATTATAATTATTTCTTCAAAGTACTGCACTTAAATCAAAGGTAATTTTTCAAAAAATAGACATGATACAGGGAAAACAATGCAAGATTAATAGCTTCCCCTAGTTGCCAGCCTCTCTCAACATCATGCAGATATGATTAAAAAGCCTCTGATAAAACAGACTAAGGCTAATTTACATATCCTCTGCCCTGACATGAAATCCCTTTTGGTTGATAAGGTCTAATTTTCTCTCTAATGCTGTGCAAACTCCCAAAAAATTAAGAGTTCATTCACAGAGACTAATAAAGACCTTCCCCTTAAAATATCTATCTTTTTTATTTCTCCAAGAATTCCTGTAGGTGTATTAGTTTTCATTTTTGTTGAGGTAGCACCAAGGGAATGTACCCAGAAACAGAAGCTAGGAGGAAGGCAGAGGACAATGTGAAGTTTCCAACAGACTTACTTCTGTTATTCCTGCAAGCTAAACTCATGGTGGCAAAATCAAAGAGAGGGAATCGCTGAGCAACTTCAGACTTGAACCTTACTCACAAATGGAGATAGAGTATCCCAGCCAACAAAGGTGATACCTGATGACTTGAGAAAGGAGCTGGCTCAAGAGGAACAAAGACACCACAGCTGTACATCATTAGGTCATGTTTCCAAACAATTATTTTGTCTGAAGTATGGCTAGATATGGATTTAACATACTTCAAGCTTTAAGTATCCAGACCTAAACATTAACTAATTGACCCTTATTATCTGATATTTTACCTCCATGCTGAAAAGTTAGCACAATAAATATCAATACCTTTTCCAGACCTCTGGTATACAATATGTATACTATATCCCACATACGGAGATCCTTAAACACTCCATAAAAATAACTTTTCTCTAGGGAAAACAAAAATTAAAAAAAAAAAAGAAGACATATAAAATACCCCAAACACTACAGAGATAGAAACATGTTTTTAGGTAACTGACATTCAATCCTTTATTTAAATCATCAGTCAAAAAGTTCCTTTGTAAATGAGATATATTTGCCTTCCTCATGAGCTGATGAAAGCGAGCAATCCTGTTTATCACAGCACAACAATTACTTTTGTGTTATGCTGGTATTTCTGCAAAGCTGTTAAGAAGAAAAGACACACAGGAAGGCAGGCTAACACTATAACAACCTCTCTTGCACCCTGCTATCACACATTAGAGAATAAGCAAATTGTTGAGCTAATGGGGCCTATGGAGATCAACATCAGTTTCTCCTACTACTACTTTAGTTTTGAACTCCAAAATTCCAGCTGTGAGAAAAATATACATGTGTGCAGGAACAATAGAGGAGGCTGATGCTGTCAAACTACAGAGCTTTAAAGTTGCTGGGGGGAGGGAACTTCAATCCATACCACTCCTATCATTTTGGTGCCAGGGCTAGTGAGAAAAACCCAGAGGCTGGAAAGGGATTGCAAGTCAGGAGAGCACCTGAAGTGCATCATAAAGGAATTCCAGCCACTTCAGCTAGCAAATCAGCTTCATTGTCAGCCAGTTAAATGTCCCTATGCAAACACATATAGCAGGGGGAATAAACAAAAGGAGTCAGAGATGGAAAAAGAAAAGGAGTCAGCTCTCCATGTCTTCAGGGCTGTGGTCCTACTGGCATCATGGAGATGTGGTGGGATGGCGAGTGTTGGAGTGGAAGAATACAGGCTCTTTATGAAGGACAGGTAGGAGAAGCCAGGAGGGAGTGCCATGATCTACGTCAGTGGTCTGCTGTAGTGCATGGAGTTCCCCTGGGGATGGATGGGGAGGCATCAAAAGCAGGGGCAAGGTAGCATTATAGTGGGGGTCCCAGAAGGCTGGTTAATATCATGGAACACCTCCTTCAAGCTCAGGAGCAACATATCCTGAGGAGTTCAGACAAAACTATCAATACGCCTGTATGGACAAACATGGACCTGTTGGAAAGAGTCCAGAGCAACTTCACAAAGATGATCAGATGAATGGAGCACCTCTTCTAAGGAGGTCTGTCCTTCAAAGAGTTTGGTTTTTCATCCTGAAGAAAAAAGGCTTTGAAGTGACCTTGGAGCACCTTCCAGTACCTGAAGTGGGCTACAAGAGAATTGGAGAGCGACTTTTGACAAAAGCATGTAGTGATAGGACAGGAGGAGAGGCTTCAAACTGAAAGATGGTAGATTTAGATTAGAAATCATGAAAAAAATTCTTTACCATGAGGGTGGTAAAACACTGGAACATGTTGCCCAGAGAAGATGCAGATGTCCCATTCCCAGAAGTGTTCAAGGTCAACCTGGATGGGGCTTTGAGCAATCTGATCTAGTGGAAGGTGTCCCTGCATGAGGCATGGGAGTTGGAACTAGGTGATCATTAATGTTCCTTGCAACCCAAACCTTTCTATGTTTCTGTGAAAATTTTCCCTACCCACTTTCCTCAAGGAACATTCTTAGAAAATATCTTCATGAGGATCTTGAAGTTGTGGTCCAGTCTGGCCAGAATGGGTGTAAGTGCCACATGAGTTCTACACTAAGTGCAAAACTTCTCTGCAACAAAATACTTCTGGGAAAACCCTGACTAGTTAGCATGTTTCTGTGAACTGAGCACTTATATATCCTTGAAGCCAGCAAAGTGTCTCTGATTGGCTCCCACAAAAGTGCTTTTCCTGGATGCAATCCTCTATCATGAGGTTGAGGTCAGAAAGGCTGGAATATTATTTAATTACTTGGGCAAAAATGAAGTCGCTTGTCATCATTCTGCCATGATCAGACAGTAAAAAAAGATTTATATGAAACTTTAAGGTCACTGATGTTTTCTTTACTCTTTTTGGAAAACAATTTTAAAATGCAGACATTTTGTGGTTTCTGAAAAATTGTAAATAGTCTGAAAAGAAGTGATGGCTGTGAAGTTACATCACTGAGATAGTATAATCCTGTATTACAGTCTATCATTTTTAGATTAATTTAATCTGTGCTGGATCCTGAAATACTTCAGAAAGTATATTCTTGAAGAAAAGCAGAGAAATCAACTTTGTCTTGTCTCTCTGACTTTCAAGGATGTGTGCTCAGGATCTGTCCCCATTCCAGGAATGATCATGGCAAATACCTTATATAGGAATATACTGTGAAGAGGCCTGTGATATATACCTTTATCTGAAAACTGAAATAGGAATCACCACCTAAAGAGTTTTGATCTGTGTCTTTCATTCACTAGTTTTAACACTTACAGGGATGAGTAAGGGAGAAAATACAATGCTGGCAGAATGTGAGTGAATGCACAGCTATATAACAGATAAAGTGCTCTGTGACCAGGCTGTTCAAGCCTGTCCTTCATCTCTTTCCTCACAGATCCACTCAGATTTCCTGCAAAATCTTTCAAATATAGGACACTTGAAGCAAGTTTTCCTGTCCAGTTCCTTCCCCACCCTCCTTTCCCTCACTAGTGTGTTTCCTTGCTTGGAGGTGGAGAAGGTCAGGGCTAGTCACTCATCTCCTACATCAGGGGTTGTGTCAGGCAGGCATCACATTTTCGTGCCATGTTCCCCAACTGTAGGAGTCTAAAGGGCAGTCTGGCTCTCAATCACTGCCATGGCAGAAAATAGCAACTCGTACTCACTGCCTGTGAGAGACAGGAGCTCTGTTTAGCTCTGGCTTCAAGTCTGATGATCTCAGGCTGCAGAAAAGTAAGACCAGATCTGGAAGGTTTCCAAGCAAACACTGTCTTAGGATTATTGCACCTCACTCGACATCTGTCATTCCCTGTGTCTTTGCATGCCCAGAAGTTATTTGTGGGACAAAATAGCTCTTCCCTGGATTAAAATACCTGGTATAGTCCAAGGGAGAGAAGAATGAATATCTACATATTGTAGACTTCAACTATTCAGAAACTTTCATACTGTGTCTTTCAGTACTTCAGACAGAGAGAGAGACATTTCCAGTAACTGTAGAGGGTTATTTTGCCAATAATCCTAATAATATAAGAAAGCCCTGTTTCCACCTAATCAGTAGAGCCATGTTTGTGAAAACAGAACAGTCACAGAAGGAGACATTAAAGGTTTAGCTGTATCCAAATGTGACTGACATTTTTAATATAAATAATATCAGAATGCATTAAGAGAGATTTCAGAAGGGAGCACAGAGAGCTGAGTGTTTAAAAGTCAGGTGAAAATCTGAACTGATCCTTCTTTTTCCTTCATGTTGAAATTCAGAGATGACCTGTCTGTCACCACATAGTCTGCGTTTGTCCATCTGGGAAAGAACAATTCTAATGTATGCTGATTGTATCAGCTCTGTTAAATCTCGCCATTTTTGCCCTCTTTAGGCTAATGAGATGGTTTCAGATTGATGATGGGGGTATGAGATGGAGACATTTTTGGTCAGAGGCTGTGTTTTTACAAGCAACAGTAAAAAGACAGACTGGCATTCTCACAAAGAGAATATTTTCAGTTCATTTTTCAGGGAGTACGTTGAAGTCAGACCAATATTCTCTATTTCTGTCATAGCTGTATGGATGTAGGCACTTGCATAATACCATTTCCTTCCAAGAAAATAAGGCAGAAAGAGAAGTGCTCTGAACTAGTATTTATCAGAAAAAAGAAAAAAACCTGCTGTTATGCAGGTTGTGAAATATTAGACTGTAATAGTGGGAAAGCTGTCTGAGCAGATGTAAATAACAGAGTGCATATAAAATACAAGCATGGTGAATCAACGGGCCAAGAAGCAGGCTGATGAAGGCCCAGACTAACTTCATTTGTGTTTCTTTTAAATTTGAGCAACTGGGACAAGAAACTCACCTTTCGTACATGTAGCATAGGTATATGTTCTGTCTTATGGATGGAGGAAAATATTGATACTTCAGAAACATAATAGCTCTTTAATATTTTCAATTACCTAACGACATTTTGCTTTCATTATAACAGTTGTCCCAGCCATTTTTTCTTCCTTTGTTTTGTTTTTCATATGAGGCTCTTTATTACACAATCACATTCTACATTGAATTGCATTATGAGCAAAAAATGGCCTATAAAATGTTATTTGAGTCACCAGAAAAGCAGAGTAGGATAAAGTGACCTATTTAAAAAGCAACCATTTTACTTCACAGAACAGCTACAATTGATATTGCAGGAGCACTCTTGTGTTGAAATATGCTCTACTCCCAGGTATTGTACCCAATGAACACAGCACTGCTTCCGCCCAAAAATCTTATGTGAAAGCTTAAACAACACATTTCAGAAATTAAACGGCAAAAACTATTTCTATGGCAAAAAAATTTTAAAAAATCCTATTTGCTTCAAATTCCACAGTTAAGCTTCCAAAGCCAACAGCATTATGTGACTGTACAAATATATGAGATTAGAATTTAAAGAAATTCAGACTTCGAAAGATCTTGAACATTCTGTGGTTTATACCAAGCCAAGTAACAACACAATAACATTAAAATGTGAAAATCAAATCTTCTCTAAATATCTGAGACACTTTTCCATAAAGCATTTCTGTTTTAATATACTCAAACCAGATGAATCTTGCACAGATTAATCCATCCTTCCATTACCAGGCATGAAATGCAAAAGATACCAGGTTGCAGAATTACTTTATTGAAAGTGAAACAAATCAGAAATTAAGTTTAAGAAAAAAAGCATAATTTTTGACAAAAGTGCATTACAATTAGCATTAACTGTATTGGTGGGTCTATAACACTGTACCATTTACCAATGTAATCTAAAATTCTGTTGTTCTCTAACTACTTATTTAGATGGAAGTTTATGAGTTTTCTATGCTAAGTGTCTCTCCTTGAATCTTGTAAGATATTGAATGAAATAAGAATATCTCAAATCTTTTAATTAGTGCCATGGCTAGAAAACATCAACAAGATGGCAATAACAAGGCTTTAAAGGAAAGTATGTTGTGATAAAAGGATATCTTGCCCCAAGACAAAGGAGAAAGGAGCACTATTAAAATTTCTAATTGTACCCAAATAATAAAACTATTTAAAGACATTTCAAAAATGTCAGAAATTGTTGATTATATTAGCTGTTATGTTGAGGCCTGACTAGAAAATGTCATACTGTATATATTACTCTGTATCACTGAGCTTCATGAGCTGGACATCAGCAGTTATAGGTAGATGCATTTTCTCTACTTGAAGGTCTGCGCTTGAACAAAAAAAGATTAGAGGTAAAAAAAATATCATTGTCCAAACTGAAGACAACCTCTTTTTCTCCTGAAGAGAACAAACCACAAATAGTAGGTGTGAGGAAATAGTGGAGACTGCATTTTGCATAGCCATATTTGTCAAAAAATGTTCAAAGTGATTGCTCGATTTCAGTTTGTGTAAAAGCACAAATTGGGCAATCGCCCCCAAAGAAATCTGGGAATCCATTGTAAAAATCAAATGGACTGCAACATTCCTCTAATTTCTGTTCTTGCCCTTTACTCTGGAGCAAGCCATTTTTATACCTTATCATTAAAGAAATTCACTATAACTGAGTGGATAGATCACGGTCAAGGAAAGAGGGCTATCCAAACATACATAAAAGTTTGTGCAAGATCAGAGCAGGAAAGAAATGGACAGGACAGTTCTTCATTAAATGTGGAACCAAACAAAATGCATTTTAAAGCATCTGATTAACCAGACTGTAAAGTCTGTAAAGCAACAGTGATTTGTGTCCATCTCTGTACAAGATAATTGATAGTAACTGCCTGAAGGACCCATGGGTAAAAATAAGGAAGAAATACATTTTTTATCCAGAAATATAATAAAGAAATATCCATGAAGGCAGAACAGAATGTCAACTTTTTTTCAATTTTTAAACATACATTATCCAGGAAAACCAGCTGCTTCATAAATGGCTGTGACCACTCAGAGATGAACGAAAAAAAGAAAATGAAACAACTTCTGATTAAATATGCTTACAAGTGAAAAGAGTCGTGAAAAGAGTCGTGAAAAGAGTCATAAAAAGGGTCAAACTGGTCCCAGTGCAATTTTTAACAACTAAATAAAATATATGAGATTGGAGAGGTAATTAAAAAAAATGGATGTCATATCTAGTTCACATCTGACTGAGCAGGGTTACCAAACAGTAAATTCAATTAAATTCAGTTTCAATACCAGGGTAATACGTGGACACCAGGAAAGCTGGATTAACACCTATGTCTTCAAAATCATTTGGACTGATAACATCTTGTAAATTGAGTTTTTTACACCTTGCACTTCTGATGACAGTACTGTATCAATATCTGACTACTTTTCCACCTTTTTTCTATATTTTTATTTTAAATTTAATTTTTAATTCCTGCATCTTTGGAATTTCCTTAATACTGATGCAACATCAAAAAATGAGGTCTGTATCTTTTAAATACTTCTGCAGTCAGACCAGAGTAATGCTTGTATCTTTCCAATGTATCCAAATAGAGACAAAGAAGCAATCTTTCTCCTACTGTAAGTGAGAACTAAAAAAAATGCAGCTGTGTTTTTATGTCTGTTGTGTTCACAGCTCTTCTATGACATTCTGCATTTGGACTTGACTTCACAAAACAATGCCCCCTTCGTCAAAACTTGTGCTTTCATTCCTCCTAGTATGAATTCCTACCACACAAGCACTCAATTCTCCTACTCGAAATGCATGAGCAGTGTGTGCTGGACAGTAACCTCAGGGCTCAGGGAGTGCATGTGTGACTAAGGTGACTTCCCAGAAAGGTGCACAGAGCAGTTCCCCACAGGAGCCACTCAGGCTGTGTATGGGTGCAGAGCAAGGGTGCAACAAGTATTACTACCATTTCTGGTAAACTCTTTTGCTAAGCAAAGGGGTGTTGTTGTCATTATCCATTGCTGCTGAAGCCTTAGTGAGAGCTAAGGAAGTTGAGAGCAATACCGTAATGCTGTACAGTTGAACAGGGAGATGACTTTTAGAGGCAAACTCCACTTTTCCTTTAGTAACTGTGCGAAGGCAAGCTTGGTGAACACCTGTGACTAAGCAATTTGGAAAGACTCCACACTAACAAAGCCTCTTATTCTGGGACTGGACACCTAAAAAGAGTTCACAATGCTGAAATTTGCCACTGGGATGTACTGCTTATCTTCTTTTAAAATGTAATTTGAAGTCAAAACTGACATCTAGTTACTTCTAAACTCTGCACAGTACAAGTACCCTCTTTTATGATTGCATGCTAAATATGAATTAAAATTTTGGGGTTTAGGCTTCTGTTCTTTGGAATCTGAAGGAGAATATGCAAAGGACCACAGCAGCAATCATCTCGAAGATAGAACCTGAATTGTTTGCATTTTTTTTTGCATAATCTCAGAAACAGAGCTTGCAAGCATGAAAGTAAATGAGATGGGGAAGAGGGGGAAAAATACCCAAAGAAAGAAAAGCAGGCATAAAGAATAAATCAGTGCAACTGAACATGTACTTACAAAGAAGAGTGCTGGAAAAAAGAGAGGAGTTGAAAGGACAGAAATTAATTTGCTCAACAATCCTTCATAAGGCAAGATTGGATGGAAGGCCTGGAAAGTAAAAGTTGCCTCACAATTTTGTCTGAATTCTGAATTCAGTCCCAGCTTTGTTTGGCTGTGGAAGCAATTTTAGTTCCCTTATTCTTGGTTTCAGAGGACTGACTCTTAACTCAATCTTTATTTAAGTAGGACTGTTAAGACCTCAAAGAGCACTTAGCCTCAACAGAAATCTGAGCAGGGGGATAATGATGTGTGTAACTGGCCCTGATAAGTCCCGAGGGCTAATTCTAGCAAGCCTTTGGCTTAGGAGGGTCATCACAAGGAGGGGGACAAAAGGACGCTCAAAACTTTCTGCTGAACTCTGTTTAATCCAAGTTCATTCCTAGGCAGAGCGTGGGGGAAGGGAAGGGACCAGCTTGCTCGCCCAGCAGCAGAAAGAAGAGAGAGAGAGTCATCTCTCCCAGGAGGCTTTATCCCCCCAGGGAGCAGGGGGACACTGGGAAGAGACCACTGGCCAATGGGACAGAGGGGAGAAACTACATTCCAGGGGTGGGGGGGAACGGGACCCACCACCACAGGTAGTGCGGGGAGACAATACAGCTACTTAGTGCAACCATTATATGAATTCAGTGCAACCAAAGAACCCAGTGTAAACATCAAGTATAGTTCACCACAACAGATGTGATCTTCTGCTTGTTTGCATCCTGTGATTAGTTACAAGCTGGTAGGATCTAGCTGGCAGAAGGAAGGCTGTGGAACAGAATGACCAGGCATTAGTGGAGACGTGTGAGTCGGCTGGCATTGACTCTGGCAGACATGGAGGAAACTTCTGGCAGCTCCTCAGAGAAACCACGTAAACCATGTAAGCCCCCCCTACTACCAAACCTGTGCCATGCAAATTCAATTGTATCAGGTTATAAAATGGGCAAAGAAAGTAGAAACCCCTAAAGGTAAAAAATCTTATGATATTTTGAATGACTGTATTTTAAAAACAGACAAGAAAGATTTTAAATAAAATACCTGAACATAAAATAAAAGTTCTTCACTGTGGCACCTTCAGAGGAAAAAACAGCTAAAAAAGACATATTAGCACCATATAAAATATGAATTGAATGCAACCTGCTGGGCCACTGATCCATGTGGTGTTGCTGGCAATTACATCATATAGCTCCCTCTGTGAAATGATTGTATCATCTCTGCTGGATGCTTATGAAATATGACATCATCCTCAGAAATTAGATCATGCATAAGCCTAGTTATCAGACCATTACAATGACATTATATGCAAAAGCAAATCTGCAAAAAATTACCTTCTTTGCTTCATATATTCATCTTCACCCAAAATACACTTAGGCCAGATTCTTGAAGTGACTGCAAGAAGACAAATCTGAGTCATGCCCAGTCTCTATGCAAATCACTCTAAATCACCCTAAAATACTCATCAAACTTGTATTTTTCCCCCCAATCTGTTTTATCAAATGTACCTAATTAAAGCCCTTGAATCATCATGTCTACAATATTATTTCTACATGTAAGTGAGGCAATTTTGTTCCTTCTGGAGAAAACATAGCAGACAGCACCTATGTCCTTCCTCCCCTTTCTCTGATTTGTTTAGAAGTTCTATTTCATGAAGTAAAAAGGCCAGTTACAACACTAGATTCAATGATTTTGTTGTTGCTGTTCATGTTCGCAAGGTGTTCTGTCATATTAATAGAGGCTTGATTAAGATTATGCTTGGACCAGAATTGGTATGTGCAAAGTTTTTAGATAATTATTTTCATTGTGATACAGCCATTACCTAGTCATTTAGATATTTTTTTGTTTCTTCAGCACAGGAAAATCCCAGCACACAGCACAACTCTCATTGACTAAAAAATTATCAAGGGCTGAATTTTTTGCTGTTGTAAGTGCCATTGAATCATCCAGTCCAAATAAAGCTTCGTTTATAACTACCAAAGAAGTGATATCCAGGATTTTGACCTATCAAGAATAAACTGGACCACAGCCTTTTGTGCCAAGGTGCTCTAACCCATCACACCCTGATTATATAATGACACTCATTCTGACCCAAGTTATTAATTTGGTTCTGGAAATATCAGCTTTCCAAACTCTGTAGAATGAGGGACTGAATAACTGAGTTGGAGAAAGGAAAAACTGAAAGAGAGATTAAAAAATGAAATAGGAAAATGTCAGTAAATATATTAAAATGTTATAACTACAGAAGAGAGGAAATAAGAGCTGTTTTTTAAAAATTAATACTTAAATGTCAAGAAAAAAATAAGCAAACAAAAGAATATACAGTAGGTCAGCAGATGGAAGCATTTTGGATGTCATCGTTCATCCTCCCAAAACAGAGGACGAAAAAGAGTTGATAACAACTGATTAAACTCACTGAATAGATATGTTGCAAATTCCACATACTGTGCAGGCTCATAAGAGCACAGAGTTAACCAGTCAGGGGACACACAGAGAATTATGTAGGAGAAGCTGGAGGGCTATCACTCACAAAGCTTGTGTTAAGCAATGGAAATCCTTTTCAAACATCAACAGTTCACTCTTAGCATATGTCACATCTCTAATGCATGTGTCTCAAGACTCCGAGACAGCAAGAGTGACATGCAGCAACCAACATATGCCTGGCACTTTTCAAGTACTGACATACTGAGAGAAACAGCAAGTACAAGGTGAAGAACAGCATGAGAGTATTAGCATCTTCCATTTTCCTGGAAGCTGGGAGTGAGAGACATTCTGTAGTTGCCAAAGGCAATATCAGCTTTACACAGAGGCTACAAGGCACACAGGATGTGCACTGTGTGTGTTACTGGAGAAATCACTGCATATGCAAAGCTGAATGTCTAGCCAGGTACCAAAATACTTAATTGACCACCTTCACCATTACATATTTTATTTGTTTGAATGTGAAATTGTAGAGCCAATTGGCCAAGTCATGAAGGTTCTTTTAACAAGCAGTTATTGGCGCCAACATATAGGTGGTTGAACTCCACCTGTAGAAATGGTATTAGAAGAGACCTTGAGAGCTACAGTGTAGACTGGGAATTCTGGCACCCACTGTTGTTAAGTTGGTAGTGTTCATAACAGAGAATAACATCACTGAGAGCCCAAATGGACAGGGATTGCTGGAAAAAGAGTCAGCACAGCTTCTGTAAAGTGAAATCTTACAACATTAATCCTCTTGAATAGGAGGTATCTGGACCAAGATAATACCTGCCTAAATAATATATCTGGGTTTTTTTTTTAGTCTTTGATAAGATTCTATGTCAAAGATTATGAAAGAAATTAAGCTGCCACTGGATGTGGTTAAAATGTTCTTTTGTAGACCAGAAGCTGGTTAAAGATTAGGTGCTACACAGAGAGGTTACTAATCTCTTTTCGAAATAAAAAGAATCTTCAGTGGTCTCCCAGAGATCATCAGTGTCTTAGAGAAGGAAATAAACAGCAACATTTCCTAGTCTGCAGGACACAAGGCCATCTAAGTCAAAAAGGTTGGCAGGTGACCTTCAGTGTAGACAGACACGAAGTAATGCACCTAGGAAAAAAAGAATCGGAACCCTGTCTACATGGTACTGACATCAGAACTGATATTAAATCTAGTGAAAGATATTTTAAAGCAGCAGAATTGACAGTTCTCTGAATCATTGAGTCAGTGTGTGGGGCAGCCAAAAAAGCCTGCAAAATCTTGATCACCATCAGGATGGATGCTTGTAGACAAGAAAGGATGTCACTTTTCTTCTCTGCAAAAGCTCTGCTGTGCACACACTGAGTCCTGTGTGTCATTATGTTCCCTGCATCCCAAAGAAGGGTGTAGTGGAGTGGGAAAGGGTGCAAAAAAGGACAGTGAAAACAGCCTATGATGAGGAGCAGCTGCTTTATAAGGAGTAGAGGCTGAGAATCTTTGCATTGGAGACATTAAGCAGGAGTGAGGATATGAATAAGGTTTGCAAAATAATGAAGGCAATGGAAGAGCTGAATGCAGAACTGTTATTTGCTAAATATTGCATGCTAAACTAGATTGAACTGTAGAAGTTAAGTTTAAATGGAATAAAATAAAGTATTTTTTTGTGCAGCAGATAGCGTTCTGAGCACAGAGACTGGAAGCAGACAGTATCAGCAGGATTCAAAAGAGGTTAGATAAATTCATAGACAGCACATCTGTTAAGGTGTACTAAGAGGACTAGACAGGAATGCAGCAACTTTAACTACTCTATTACAGCACTTCTAGATGCCATGGGAGTATAAGGAGAAAGATCACAGAAAGAAGTCAACCCATGTTCACTCCCTAGAAAACATTCTCTTTTGCTACTATCAGAAACAGGTCTTAGCATTTTCTTGGCACCTAGAAGTTAGACACAGCTCAGCAGTACCATGCCTTGGGAGACAGACACCCAGCCCTTGCCAAAGTCCCAAAGCCCCAGGCAGAGATGGTTAGGTTTCATAAAGACTCATAGCTGCCCAAGCTGAAAAATATTTAAGAGATGCTGGCAGAATTAATTAAAAACAAATACAGCAAATGCTGATTATACCAGCACTGAACAGAGTTAAAGCACAGCATGGCTTTTATACTGACACTGTCCCATGCTTGTCTTATTCACACCACAAATTAAATTGTGCTGTGTCTGTCTACAAACGATCATGTAAAGTCCATCTTGGACTTAAAGGGAACAGACTAAAACACAGAAAAATGAAAATCTAATAATCATACAATGACAGTCAAGGTCCAGCTCTCAAGCTCCTTGGCCCACATTTGTGTAGCAACACATTTGTTTTCACTGGTGTTGGATTGTTCCACCATACACACTGAAATGGGGCCAGAGCCAGAATGACTTTTCCCTGGTCACTCTAAGCTTAACTACAAACTTAAGACTGCTGCTCATCCTGATGTAGCACAGGCTGCTTTAACATTAGTGAAGCTGGATCCTGCTAGCAGTGTCATGAGGGCAGATGGGAGCCCAGCAGGGTTATGTCTCCTATTACATGCCTTAGGTCTCCACAAACTTCTGCAAGTTCAAGCCTTGTGTTGTTTTTACTACATTTTGCTGTAGCAGAGCTGGCAGCCTACAGGAGCTGCACTGCATTTTCAGCTTCAGCATAGGCAAATTTGAAGCAGAAAAGGAGGTAAAACCCACTATGACCACTCACTGTGCCAGTAATTTATTTTGTAGAAGTCCACTTTTCCATGCACACACTTAAAAATATAAATAGGAAAGGGAAAATATCACTTTTCATTTCAGCCAGGAGAGAAACTTTACCCTGAAGATCTTTGATAGTGTTTCTCTTTGCATAAATTTTTTGCCACATTTGTTGGCATCTGATTTGCTAAGAAGACGAAGCTGTCACATGCAGAAGGAATGGACTCACTCCATCTCATGATCAGCAGACATTGATTCTGGGCTTCATTAAAAATCATTCTAATCTTACAGAACTGTAGCAGTGAGCACTAACTGGCAACAATTAATGTTAGTGCCTGAATATTCAGAAGGACCTGTTGCACTATGTTTCTATGTATTTTAATTTCCTTCATCTGGCATGGCAACAGCATCAACTTACAAACCAAAGTTCTAGAAGGTTCAAAGAAAATCTTTTATTTAAGAGCAAAACAAAGAAAACTTAACAAGCCATTGTATAAGAAAGACAGAGCATTGTTTTTGGCAAGGAAAATCTCATTGTATATGGGGAAGTGAAATGAATTAACAAGCCATCACCAAAATGAGTCAAGTTGCACAGATCAAGCCCACAGATAGGGGGCTCTGCAGGACAGGAAATAGAAGAAATGTTTTCTCAGGCAGACTCAAACCTAACATTATCTTTTCATGCTCATATCCCAAGCACAGTAGGCCTTGTCCCTCTGTTCAGATGATAAATGATGATAGATGTCCTTTTAATACATTTATATATCTTTTCCTCCTAAACAGAGAATAATTTACCTGTAGATAGTTTGAATAAGACAACAATTTAACTGATTAACAGGACAACTATGCTGTATAACCAACAATCCTGATGTTGCCATAGTTTATAGCAGACGAACACCTCAATCTGTTAATCATATATATATTTTTTTTTAAATCACAAACTTTGCAACTCTGTACCCTGCAGTTCTACTGTTCTGTATTTTACAGTGAAGTCAGGAACTTTAATTATGCTCTGTGCTGCACAAGTGCAGAGGATAACTGCAAACTAGGACACTAAGTGTTTAAAACCGCTCTCCCTCTCAGACTGTAGCAAACACTCTTTAAACTTGTTTAGCTAATGGTGGTATGGTTTGTTTGGTTCTTATCAGTAAATTTCCTCTCACATTCAGAGAGCTAAGTGTGCTGGCAGCAAGCCTCTCAGTGGCTACAAGACACAACAGTATCAGCTGAGCACACTCACTCCATGGACACTTCTCAGTTCAACCATTTGGCCCTGCAAGTCAACAGATACCTGAAGGTAAATAAACCTCCATAAATACTCGACTCATTTCCATTCCAGATGCCACCTCAGCCTACTTTTCTCATTTGCAACTGTCCCATACCATTTCTGACCCTGCAAAGCATCACTCCATCATCCTTCACAAGCAGCATCTGCTTCCTGCCTCTCCTCCTTTCCTCATCTTACTCTAAATGATGGCACCTTTTTTTCCCACAGCCATTCAAACAGCCTGGCTCTTACTGACCACTCAATGAACAACTTTGATTATTCACATGCACACACTCCTTCCCTTTCACACAAATATTTAGTATTGTCCGCACCCAACCCTTTCTTTAGCCTTTCTAACAAACTCAAAGCATTCTCATCTGACATCCCCTCAATGAGAGCTATCTACATGTTACTTTTCCTCTATGGCTCCTATCATGTCACATCGAATTCCTAAGACCATGCTGTCTTTGTCCCCTTCCATGAGTATTTCCTCTCCAGCATTTCTTGCACCTAATGTTAAAGCTCCCTGTTACTCTCCCTGACGGACATCCCTTTCCGTCTCTCTCAAAACATAAAAATTTTTATCCTGCAGAAACCAGGAAGATTTGAATGGTTCATCAGGTGGGACTGTGCCACATACCAACCTAAGCTGCAGCCTGATGTTCTCTGTGGCTGTCAAACTCTCACTCATGTCATGCACAAGCAGAGTTTCTGGGCAACAGACCAAGCTTCCCCATCTGGATATCCTTCCCACAAGTAACTGACTTCTGATGAAGTAGCAAGAGACTCTTTCATTCCCTAATCCATGCACTTGACTCTGCCACACTCCTCCTGCAGAAGAAATTGCACCAGAAATGCACAGAAGGATCGCAGGAGAAATAAACACGAGTCAGCTTGGATGGTCAAAAATCAGTTCATGATACAATTATTTTACTTGTATTTGATCTGAAAATAATCTATTGGTATGCTTTTTGCTTGTAATGTGTACTTTATAAGGAACAGATCTCTTGTGTAGCAAATTTATTTAAATATAAATAATTTGGTGTGATACTATTTCCTACTTCTGCGTAGTGTGTGTGCATCTCTCATAACATTCCATGGTAATTCTTCTGTTTTTATCTGAAATCTGAATACTCTATCACATAGAGATTAATCCATTTTATTTGCCTTCTGGTAATAGCTTTCATTTCCCTTTGTCTTCTAGGGAAAATGTACTTCAAATAACACAAGTAGAACATGAAACAGATAAGACAACCAACACGACCCATTGGAAGGAGGGGAAAAAAGCCACCCCAGAACCTCAGACAAGCAATTGAGCTGTCCCACAGGGAATAAAAATTTAATACTTGGAATACCAAGGAGAAATAGGTCCACTTCACTACCTGCAGCTTGAAGATGACTACTTATATATTACTCTATCCAGCAATGCATTTGTGAATTGTCTGGTCACAAACAATATCTTATTAAGAGAGATATCTTATTAAGAACTTAATGAAGTAGAAAGATTGCTTAAAATATTCAAATAAATATTTATTGAAAGGAAAAAGACAAGATAAAATCCATTTCTTTCCTAAGACATTGTGGGCTGTTTAGAGACAGGAAACAGTGTAGGAAGGGATGTGTTTAGCTAGCATTTTTCTCCCTAACATGCACAAAAATTGCAATGAAATATTTTGATGGCCTACCATGTTTGTAGAAACCTCTGACTGCAATATTGCCTTTATAGACATAATTGTTCAGCCACTGACTAGTTGCCAGTTATTTGTTAGTCTATCAAGCATTACCTTGAAAAACATTCTTTTTTGTTTGATGAAAATCCAATTTCCCACCAATACAAAAAAAAGTGTTCCTTTAAAAACATTTAAACCCATCCTTTGAAAGAATGACAGCCACTGTTTTTTACGGTGTACAGTGAGAACATCCATTCATTTGTTCAATAGACTTCTGAAAACTGTTGCTGACAACATTACTGAGCTGACAATCTAAAATGTGAACTATTATCAAATTTGCTGTCAGAAGTTTTAGTTACAACTGGTTTTGCATCCAGTGTTACAAAGTGCTTTCTGTTACAAAAAAGTATTATCTCAGTTCACTGCTGCATTTCTGTTATTGTCAGAAACAGATACTGCAGGGGGAATTCTGCATAGGATTACATTTTTAAGACCTGGACTGTTTGCTGTACAAATGTGCCTTGTCTCAAAATAAAGAGACAGGAAGGAGCTTTTCAGATGCACATTAATTAAGCCTTGTTATCAGTCAGGTGGGCTATACTACCAGGAAAGTAGAAGCTGATTTGCAAACTCATGATACAGTTCAACAGAAATCAAATACCCATTCAGATGAGTTAATACACACATTCAGTGTAGTGGAAAGACCTCTCTCCTCCGGCTTACTATGGATGTGACTTACATATGTTCAGGAATCAGCTTTTTATATCTGTTTGCCGTACAACATGGGCAAGCACAGCTATGAAAAGCACTGTGAAACTTTATTTCTGATTACACTGTCTCTCTTCCCTAAAGTCTTAGGTAGTACAGAATTGATCTGGGGAGCAGATCAGACAGAGGTGTCTGGATAAGCAGTAGGAAGAGGAGGTACATGCAATTTCTGCAATGGTTCTGATCTCTATCATATCTTTTTGACCCCATATAAGCAGACCAAGATTGGTTAATAATGGAAATTTCCCAAGAAACATTGAAAAGAGTAGGGAATTATCGCTTTCCCATTTCTGGCTCCTCCAAACTGGTACATCAGAGCAGATATCACTGGTGTGTGTCAAAGATTACTCCAGCTGACCTACCTCTGCCATCTTTCAAATTTCACCTTGATCATGCAGGAGATAAATAAAATCAACTTTCAGCATGCAAGAAAACATGACATATATGATGAAATTGGAACAATTGGATCGGGAGGTAAAGCTGCACACATATTAATAGATTTGAGACTTGGATGTTCTTTGGGAGACTTATGCAGTCAAGTCAGTAATCTGTGCTAACATCTCAGCTCTGAAATGTTGACCCTGGTTTGAATCAGTGTTTCTAGAAAAAGGATTCACTCTTCTGCAGTTTCAATCTGATTATTCGGCTTAGAAAATAACTGCTTTAAACAGGAGGCTTTATACTTGTCTGGGCAAATTTTGTTCCAATTTTTATTTTGGCCACAAGTCAAAGATAACAGCTGTATACTTGTGGGTTCACTGAACTTTACGTGCTTGTTGGCTGCATCACCAACTAGAGGGAATAACCAATAATTAGAACATTTCGGGTCATCTTGAGAAGAACAGAGTTTTCCCGTGTTTGGAAAGGTCATGTGACCTCTTTTTCAGATGCTCCCAAATGTGGAGCTGTCAGCCATAGAGCGCAGAGCTGCATAAACAAATAAAAGAGCCATCACTGTTCAGAGACCAAAAGAAAACAACACAAGGATCTATATCTAATGATGAACACTGGGCAGAGTCTTTCAACTACATATAACAATTTTAACTCTTTAACTCTTTAAATTCATAGCAGAATGAATATCAGGAATATCAGGAATATTAGAAGAACTCAGTCAAGTATTCTTTGCACGTAAGCAGCCCTGGTCATAAAGATTTTCAGGACAGCATTGAAAGCCTTGGTTCTTTGTAGTTTTCTGTTTCTTTATTTATTTATTTTTTAAGGTTGAATCAATACGGGTTTACATAAATATATGTTCCTGTTTTCCAATTGTTCCTGCAACAGTGTTTATGTCTATCCATTGGCAAGAAAAACAACAATAAATGTAGTAGGATGAAAGCAGAAAGGAGAAGAAAATAGACATGACTCAGATTAAATGGCTTTAGGTGTGTACAAATTTTTTATTTCTGTTAGAAGTGTAAATATTTTTTGGCAGTTTGAGATTATCTTAAAGAAAAATAAAAAGCACTAAGCTTCAGAAAAACTAGCTGACAAAACTGTGCTTTTCTTGTTACTGAAAGCATAGATCCCTCCTAATATGGAATGGAATGAAAATAGTTTTTGCGTCACATATTTTAGTCCCTAGTTATCCTAAATCTGTCTGTAGAACTTCTATTAGTTCAGGAGTTTGTGCTGCAGATGAGTAACTTATTTGGCAATATTGGTGAGCTTATGCATGTTAGACAGCCCACATTTGAAGGACTGAAGGAGAGGAGAATTCTTGTAAGGCTACTACAGTTATGTCTTTTTATCACTACAGAATATGCCCTGGGAACTTTTGGTTACAGCTGGTGTACCACTGGAGAAAGGAAATTGCTTGAACATCACTAGATACAATCAAAGGATTGGTACCACTGAGAAGGCAATACCTTCTACGCTGCTATGGGTATGTGCAGTGGGGTCAAATGCCAGAGTGAGGATTTGCAAAAGGCAGAGTGCTGTGGGTTCCTTATGTTTTTTTTCCCAGTGATATTGGTGATATTTCCCAGTACATGTGAGGTTGATGCTAAAGCCGTGAAATACGAGGATTCTCACACATTCATATTTGTGTGTTCTCCTAAGATAGGAAAGTTCTTATTCCACGTGAATAAGTCCAGAAATTGAAACTTCAGCCTGAAATTCCAGATGAATGTCTAGCCCACCAGGCTACAAAGAATTTGAGGAAACTGAAGGGTTTTCTAGTATCTCTTATTGGAGCTGCAACTTGCTATATATATAAATAAATATCCTTCAGAACAAGTATCTGATCTTTCACCTCCTGTACCCAAAAGCAGTGCTGGAACTAATCTCTTTTACTCTCCCTCAATGCATTTTTAATACAATGTGGAACCCTCCAAAAGAAAGATACATCCAGAGTAGTTGAAATGTGTGATGATCAGGCCACTCATCTAACAGTGAAAAGTCTGCAGATTAAATTCTTCTGAATCCCAGAGAAAAGCATCTTCATACTGATCTCTCACCTCCTTCTTAAAACTTCAGTCTACCAGCTGTTCTTGTGGCTAAAGAGCTTCCCTGTTTTGATCACAAATTCCACCACTTTGGAAACCAAACTGTGAATCCTGCAATTTAAGAGTTATTACCTACAAAAATCTCCTTTCATGAAATAAAATTTCCCATTGGAAAAATGCTGGCCAGTTCAATTTATGCAACTATAACTTCTCTGCTTCATATTTTAAACAGACTACCACTGTGCTGACAAACCATACACATTACACATAATTGCAGAGTTAAGTCCATTGTTTACAAGATGCTACTAAAATGCACTGCTGAGGCTATTTGACATGCATTCTGTGCTCATGTTATTCTACAAATGCCTTCTGTATTTCTTTGTGAAACTGCCATTGAGTATATCCTTGCGGATAATTGGACAATTACACTAAACTCAAAAGACTAAGTGCATGAAGGACCCAAAAATGCCACAAAATACATAGAATTGTGATAACAATTGCCCAAAAGTCACACCCCCAATCTGTGTTTGTGACAGTTAATTTTCAGATTAACTGGCAAGACAGTGCCCATCTCTAGATCAGTTTTTGAGTACCAAGTCTTCACCAGTGAAGAACTGACTTGGCAGTCTACAGAAAACTTGAGCAATACAATTCTTCCTAATGCCTCTCAGGTGAGCTTTCATCTTCTCTGCTGGTTTATTTTTCAACCAATTGAAAGTGAATAACTATGCACTAAGACTCCAGGGGAAGAGAGGTGGGAGGATGAACCTGGATAGAAATAGGCAAAATAACAAATAAATATACCTAAGGCAGCCAATTCCATTTAGAAGCATTACCCTGCACAGTTCAGCATTTAAAAAGCAGTTTCTAGATGCCTGATTGTCTACAAACCCTTGATAAGAGGATGGGAAAATTAGTTTTGCAGAAATCTGTTAGTCTTTCAATAATATTTATGCCTAAGACTACAGCCCTTTTGAAAGCCTTCTTGAACAGCAAGGTAGGGGGACAGTTGTTCACTAACCTATGCACAGATCAGAATGTGGAGAGCATGAGATTTATGGGAATTAATGTTATATCTGGAGACAAGTCTAAAAAGCTCAACCTACATAATTAAATTTGATATTGAGGTTACTGAAGAAAAGACATGCAACAGGATGCCATCAGGATATATTGCCAATTTTTATCAGATGCTGTAGTCTCTGTCTCAGGAAAATTCTTTATTACTCATGCCAGCAGCCTGTTAGTGAAACAGGAGAAAGGTTCCTGCTGTACTGGAGGTGCTAGAGTTCTGCTGAGATACTACTGACTGGTATTTAAAATGCAACAGTTGGAAATACTGGGTTGGATGCAAGATGAGCTTGAACTTCTTATACAGCAAATAAAAGTCACTGTTTATTCAGTCTAGATCAATGCTGTAAACCACCAGTTATTACCTGAGCCCCATGTGTAGTCATACACTGCCTTTCTTTGTCCAAACTGCATCCTTAGAAGATACATATACTGATCAAAGAAAGAACTGTCATTAAAAACAGATAGCTATTCCAGTTTCTGGAGACAGTGGGAAGTAAGGACTGTAAATATAACTCCACATTTATCAAGGGAGCATTATTCCCCTGTTCATCTCTTCTTCAGTTTAAATATTTTGTAGATTTTTTTTTTTAAGTATTGCCTCATTTCCCAGTAGTGTAATATCCATAGAACATTTGTGGAGCTTTAACATTTTGTTATAATTAAAGGGATTTATTTTGCTCACAAAATGTCGAGATGCATCCATGAGTCCTAAATCTGCTGAAAAGTAGAGGTAAAATATTGGCCTCACTGAAGTCAGCACTCACTCTACTGTAAACTTAATGAGAGGGGAGCCATGCATTTTCTAAAAGGGCAAAGTACAGTATTACCAAAACAGAATATAATTCATCAATGATTGATACTTTTTTATGATGTGTAAGTTATTATCTAGAACACAGTAAATTATTCTGGTCATTTGCAATCAAAAAAAACCCAAACAAAACTGCAGTGGGTTCAGACATAAGGTGTTAGGATAACGACTGAAAAGGCAAACCCTTCCAAAGAAGTCTGGTTTTCTTTAGCCCAGCAAGATGAAAGCTGTGAGGCAATGTCACCTGTTTCTGAAAATGCATCACAAAAATGGGATGGCAAGACTAGTTAAATTAAAGGATAAGCCTGCCACAGAAACTAACTGTGCAAACACAATTAAGCTGTGAATTTGGGAAGAGTTTCTAACCTTTATAGAAATGACATTTTCAACAGCCATCCAGTAGTAGTAATGAGATTAAAATCCCAGTTTCTAATAGGGAACTTAATAAATTTATAAAGACATGTTTGTGGTTACTTGAAAAAGTAGAAGCCTTGATTGATGATGTAGGAGATTTGTTTCAGGCCTATGTAAAATGTTTCTCATGGCTATAAAAATATGTTTCTGATGGACAAATTTTCTGGGCTTTTGATATTCTAGTGCATTTGTGTGCATCTTTATTAATTTAGGAATTTAATAGTCCTGTAAGTATCAGAATAGGTACAGCAGTTCTAAAACTAGTGTTTTTTTATGACAAGATAAAAAAAAAAAAACGAAGCCCAAGAAAAAATGCAGGATGCACAATTTTTGTGTGTGTACTGAAAAGCCTTCATGTTTCAGCCACTGAGTAAACATTCTGTACAATAATAGTAACAGTCCGGTTCAGATCTAAGTATGTTCCATCTTATCATGCTTGGGTATACGCAATGAATTTTTAATGTGTAGTTTGCTTTTAAACAAGTTAAGTTTAGGGTAAGGCTTTTCTCAGTCAAATGACAAGCCTCTACAAACCAGGAAAACCTCCTTTCAGTGATCTTACTAATGAAGGTTCACTAAGACTGGAAAATTTCCCCATACAATGCTTTGCCATGGCATTGTATGATCCTGGGGACTGAAAAAGCGTTCTGAGTCTTGGGCAGAATTGGGGGAGCCAGCTGGGTCGACCTGGTAGCCAGGGCTCTGGCACTGTGTAATTTCCAATTCTTTTTCTGCACATGAGCATCTGAATGCAAGTGAATGAACAGGAAAACAGAAAGCTATGCCTCAAATTTTTTTTGTGCAGTGGTATGAGTAATCAACACTGAGGAATTACTAGGAAAAGCCTTGTCTTCCTCTTTGGTTTGCATAAAGCAGCAGAGAATGACAGTCTGATGTTGTGCTTGTTCCCCATGGTCTCCTGTCTTCTAGTTCCACCTCTGCCCTTAGAGATATTTTTTTCCGCTACTTTCATGGTCTGGACTGGTAGGATCTTCCTAACTATATAAAATCTTAATATTCTGATCAGCAGAAGAACAGTGCTTGCCTAGCTTGAATGAGACAGAGATATTTCCTCTTTGTTTCTTGAAGAAAAAAAAATCATGTCAGCGTCTCTTCTTCAGTTATGAACCCCTCTTTCTCCAAAATGTCACACTATTTTTTATTTAAAAATATTTTCAGAAACTGGTAATTATAACTTACTTCTCTGCATTTCAGTGAGAGTCTTTTTATGAGCACTCTTTTGTTTACCTGCTCCTCTTGCATTGTCAGATTCCCTGTCCTGTCGTCAGATCAGGACATTAAGCAGTAGATCACATTTAATGGATTTTGACAGGCCTCGGTAGCTGGCACCTCCTACAGTGACAGCCCCAGAGACAAACACAAGGCTGTGACAAGGTTTAACATCTCTGTGTTTATTCACTAGAGCTCACATAATTCCTCCGCCTACTTGACATGAAACCACTTGTGTGATAAATAATATGCTTAGTTAAAGATTTAAGAGAAAAATTTAAGCTCCTTTGATAGTAATTTTGGAAAGTGTTTTCACACATTACATCCTATACATTTCACTTGGTCATCATGTAGGAATCCATTCACCCAAAATTTGCTTGAACTTCGGCATTCTATATCCCTGGTTTCAGAGAAGCTAGCTAAGGATTTCTGCATCTTTTAAGTCAAGTTTTGACAATCCCACCCCACCTTGCTGCTGTGCAACAGTGTAACAGGAGAAACAGTAAAATTTTGTGAGATGCTTTATGCAGAAGGTTTTGAAACCAGTTGTACAGCTGAAACTTTAGAATTAATTTCCATGTTTTGAGAAGCCTCTTTGGAGTGGAGCCTCTTTGTTGGCCATTGTCAAGCACCCATTCTAACCTGTGGCTTTGGTCGGCAGGTCAGTTAAAGGCACATTCCATTAACTCTAACAGAGCAGAGGCACACATGTCAGCTATTGAAGAGCAGGGCAAGAAGGTCTGTGAAGCACTGAGCCTGATCACATGTCAACAAAGAAAAAAAAAAGTCTATGGGCATTTCATTTCTTTAATGAAAAAAAGAGTATTTCCCACTCATTCAGGATATGACCTCAAACATTTACTTTTACATAGCTAAGTGTCCTTTGCTAGCAACACCAAGCATGTTCCCGCTATTATCTTTTAGTCAGCAGTAAAAAATTGTCTTTTGAAAGAGATGAAAAACCTGCTATTAGAATTTCTTCTTTCCAGTTGTTTAAAATGCATTATTTAACCCTAACACTCTCCTGGAAGTGCGCTGTAGTAGTAACGCCCCCCCCCCCCCCCCCACCCCCCTTATCTAGATATATATGATAGCTGGAAAAAGCTATTTATAAATTTGACACTTTTATGAAGCCATAACCACCTATTTTGGCAATTATAATGTCCAGTGAAAAGAAATGCACTTCTTTTCATATAAAAGAGAACAGAATTTAAGTCTCCCAGATTGGGGACTGCACAGTAAAAGAAATCATTGCAGCTGTTCAAGTAACATCACGATTCTTCAAAGATTTTATTAATATATTTGTCACAGGCATAATGATATTTCTCCTGCTCAAGTGAAAATTAAATTTCTGAGCAAGTTACAGCACTATTTAAAAAGAGACAGGGAGATATGCAAAGTTTCAGGAGTAAAATGTCCACTCGAGCTAGCTGCAAATACAAGCCTTCTGCAGATCATTAATAAAAGTAATAGTTGTTCATATATGATTGCCTCATTATAATAGTGACATTCCAATTAATTGTTTCAGCACCTTTCAAATTGAACAAATTTTCTTTTGACGTTCTTTATTGTGCCCTTTATATTCTCTTGTAATAGAGAAAAGCTCTGATCTGCTTGAAAAGAAAACAAGTAGGAAGTTTGCAGGTCCTATTTTGTCAAGTAAGGTAGTGAATTTTCTCTTTCAGAAGAAATCATAAGGAGTATAAGTTTTTTCACTCAACTATGAGCAATCATGTGATCTGAACATATTCCAGATTAGTGCATTTCCCTTATCAAGTGCAGTTCTCTAATAACTCTTTGGTGTCTGATTTCTGTAGGAAAATTGTAAGCTATGCAACATGCATTAGATATGTATCATTACAAGGCTGAACCTTTACACCTATTCAATATGATTTGGTGTTTCTTTTAAACTAGGATTTGAAAATAGTTAGAAAGTAAAATAATAATTAGGTGTAATAAAATACAAGTCACAATAGTTTATTTGGCTTCCAGTTTCAGCCTAGTGCTTGCATGCACACATTTGTGTGTGCAGGACAGTAACACACTGACTGTTTTAAGGGGAATTATTTAAAGTGTCCTAAACATGGCTTTCACACAGATTCCCTTGGCAGACAGTACATATAAATATTTGAACTGTCAATATGCAATATCAGCAGCCCATTTCATTATCCAGATATTTATACAATAACCAAAGGTACATTTAGTATTGGTTTCAGTAAAAGCCATGATTAAAGACAGGCACAGATTTGAAATTTGGTCCAAATCCCTAGACAGCCAAAAGCAAAATGAGGAACACACTGATGGTAGCAGCAATATACAAATCTTGAAAAAGATGACAATATATATTAATAACTGCTGTAGCTTAATAAATTATAGTTCACACAGTTTCTCCACAAAATGTGAAAATCAGCATAGCTAATTCTCTTCTGCCATATTCCTCTCTCTTATTCCTCAGCATAACTGAATCTCCTCTTATGATGTAGATAGAAATGGTCAACTAAGGTGAAGACTGTTCAGAGCAGTATTTCATAGAATCATAGTGGAGAGACTATGCTTCAAGATACAGCCTTCTCATCCATTCCAATTACATGTATGCACTGCAGATTACAATGAAAAGTATTTATAAAATAAGAAATATTGGATTCAGTTCCCTTGCCCACATCAGTAAACGACCAGTGATTACTTTTTCCTGATCACATGATCACTGAGGTTTTTCACTGAACCCCTGCTCCTTTCAATGCAAAAGATAGATAATGCTTAAAGAATGTGAGAAGATGCTAGCTTTTTTTTCTTT
The DNA here is from genome assembly GCA_013400315.1 of Bombycilla garrulus. NCBI lineage: Eukaryota > Metazoa > Chordata > Aves > Passeriformes > Bombycillidae > Bombycilla > Bombycilla garrulus. The sequence continues at coordinate 65,240 of VXBU01004547.1, read as the reverse complement.
TATCTGTAGAATTTGATGTGTGGCCCCAGGCCCTATTTGCTGCACACAATTCAAATGTCATTCTGAAGACTGAATTATTACTTTCCGCATGGATATTCCCTATGGCATCTATTATTATTGTATCTGAATACTTCAGAAAGGAGCAGTTAACCATCCTCCACTTTACCTCTGTGAGCTTTCTATACAGCTGAGCCACTAGCAAACTCCTCAGCAGTGTTTAATGTCTTCATCAATGGTTTGGGCAATGGGGTAGAAAGCATCTTTGTCAGCTTCTCAGATGACACCAGACAAGATAAAGCAGTTGATACTCTGCAGGGCAGGACTGCAATACTTCCACAGCCTGGAGGAATGAGCAAGCAGGAGCCTCAGCACACTTGGCAAAAGTGAATTAAAAGTCCTTCTCCTGGGATGGAATAAGCCCATATATGCTGAGCCTGAGTGGAGAGTCATCAGCTCTGTGGAATTGCACTGGTGGAGAAAGTGCAGTCTTTGTGAGCAAGTAGAACACAAATCAGCAGCAAGGCCTCCTGGAGATGAAGGATAGCCACATACCAGGATGCATTAGCAAGATGATAGCCAGCAGATCAAGGGAAGGGATTGTTTCCTTGTACTCTAGTCTTCTGAGGTTTGGAGCATTTTCTCCACCTTTGAGCTCCTTGGTATAAAACAAGCATTGACAAACTGGAAAGGATCCATTCCAGAGTTACTAAGATGCCTGCCTAGATCACCAAGTGACTAGGGGTTCATATACAGAAAAAACCACGGGAAGATTTGCTTGCTTAGCCGGGAGAAGTGAATGTTAAGTACGAATCCAATTGTTAAGTATGAATCCAATTCCAAGAGCCCAGTAAAGGACAAAAGGCAATAGTCACAGTCTGTAGCAAAGGGAATTCTGGCTAGATAAGCTGGATAATATTCTTCAGTGTGAGGTCTGTTGAGCACTGCAAAATGCAACTGGAAAAGCTGTTCGAAACTTTCTCTTAGAAGATTTTCAAATTTGAATTGTTGTATGATTCTGTGACTTCCAAATAATTTTCCATCACTACTGCATAGAAAGGAATGCCATAGAAAGGAATGTGCTTTAGGGAGACAAAAAGGAAGGAACTTGTCTTTGCAGTCTTGTAATGAGACCAGTTCTCTGGAGGGGAAAACATCTAATTTTACATCTCATGAAGATTGCTCTACTATGATATTACTGGAAATTACGTAAAGCTCAATATCCTTGGATAGAACTTGCAGAAAATGAATGTGGAGGGTACACAGAACAAAATGTAGATAAATTTCTGTATTAAAATTGCCTTATTTTAAGCAGTTTTTATTTGGATAAGAACTGCTACCTCTCACAGTGAAAACAAGTTTTTGACAACTCCCCCCCAAAGTAATTTGTCTATTTTTGTGTTACAGATAATTATCCACTAGTTGAGTTTTATACACATTAATCTCAGTCATCCATTCTGTGAAGTTTACAAGTTGATAAAACATTTATTAGGATTATGCCAGAGATATTTTTATTAAGGTTAGAAGTATTTAAAGAGCAATCATTACAGAGCTCTAAACAGTAATAAATTATTTTTTTAAAGGTATGAGAGAGATGCTTTCTTTAGAACAAACACAGCAGATCTTTCAATCTTTGCCAATCTATTGAAAAAATATCTTATTTTAAACTCATACAACAATGAAATAAGATTCATTTTCTAAGACAATTTTGAAGTGGACAATACAAATATATAAAGATTATATAGCAATATATGATGCGTCATGAGGCCATCTGTAGTCAAATATCACATTACAGGCCTGAAGAGAGGATGCTGGTGAAGGAATTCCACTCCCAGGTTATCCATGCTGTCTCCCATAAGATGCTCAACAGAAGAAAGAGCAACATCGTGCATGTGGGGAGGTACCAATATATGCTGGTGGTTGCTCATTTGGAAAGCTTCTTTGCAGAATAGGACCTATGGTTCCTGGGGAACACCAGGTTGAACATGACCCAGCAGCATGATCTTGCAGTAATGAAGGGTGCCAGTATTCTGGGTTTCATAAAAGGAGCATGGTGAGCAGGAAAAGGGAAATGATCCTTTTCCCCTGTTCAGCCCTGGTTAGCACACAGCTGGGAGTCTGAATGAAGGTTAGAACGATAAACTGTGGCTGACCTCACTTGGTCTGCTCAGACTGGAGAAGAGGAAACTGAGGACTGAGGGGAGACCTTGCTGCAGTTACAACTTCCTTGGGAAGAGGAGGGGGAGGCACTGGTCTCTGCTCTGTGGTGACCAGTGACAAGACCTCAGGGAGTGGCCTGAAGTTTTGTCAAAGGAGGTTTAGGTTGGATACTAGAAAAACATTCTACACCCACAGGGCAGTTGAACTCTGGAAAGGCTCTCCAGGGAAGTGGTCAAAGCACCAAGATAGTCAGAGTGCAAGAAGTGTTTGGGCAATGCTCTCAGGCACATGGCATGATTTTTGGGGTTGTCCTGTGCTAGACGAGAGCTGGATTTGATACTTGTGGATCCCTTCCAACTCGAGTCCACCTTTTGGAGAGTATCCTACTCAGGATATTTTGTGATTCTATGATTCTCTGACATTGTGTCTCTTATGGGCTTCTCACTACAAGAAAGACATAGAAATAGTGTAAAGAATCCAACAGAGAGTGATGAGGATGATTAAAGGACTGGGGCAACACCCTTATGATGAAAGGTTGAGAAAGCTGGGACTTCTTAGCTCAAAGAAGGCTCAAGGGAATCTTATCAATGTATACAAATACATCAGGGCAGTCTGTAAGGATGACAAAACCAGGCTCTTTTCCACTGACAGGACCAGAGGCAAGAGGTACAAAGCTGAAACACTGGAAGCTCTGTCTGAACACCGGGAACTTTTTATATTTTTTTTATTTTATTGTGATGTTGATTGATCACTTGCTCAGGTAGTCCAGGAAAGTTGTAGAGTCTCCTTGGACACAGTCAAAAGCCACCTTGACATAATCCTAGGGGGTCCCTGAGTGGCCCTGCTTGAAGTCCCTTCCACCCTTAGCCCTTCTGTGTTATTCTGTCATTATAATATTGTTGTTTTATAAGCAAAGTTAAACTGGTGTTATCATTAGCATTTTGTGGAAGTATTTAAACATTACACTAATAACTTTCCAATCACAATAAAATAGTTCTGCTGCATATCTCAAATGCAGAGTCAGTCATGGCATAATAAGATCTGAGTGTATATGTATGCCTGGATGTGAATAGTCATATCTAACTGCTGAGGCTCAGTGACAGTCAGAGGTTGGATCTAGATCCATATACTGTGATCAGGGAAAGCTGATCCAGAATCTGGAAAATCCAAACCCTCTGGCAAGACTCCAATGTAGTCAAAAAGTCTGCTGAAGATAAGCAGCAAGATCTTAAGGCAGAATTCAGGAGGCAGGAAAAAAGAGCATGAGTAAGCACAGCTTCCATCAAATGGCTCTGTCAGACATCAAACAGCTGATAGGTGGGTGCCCATCATGCAAGCTCACTCCTCTTCAGTCTGGAGTCTGCTTGAACTTGACTGCTAAGGCAAAGCCTTTTCTCTGTGGGAGCTCTGTTGGAACAGTTTTGGTGCTTCTTTGAGTTCAAGCTCAACATAATGTATTTCTTTATGAACTAAGGTATCGTGACATTCAAAAGCAATATTTATTTAAATATTTATTTTATTTATTAAAAGCAGTTCTTTATTTCGCTCAGCACTTTCAGGCTCTCCAAATAAAAAAAATTAAACCGACCTTCAAACTGAGCTTGACCATGCATTATCCAGTTTCCTTTCTATCCTCATTCTTCCAATTTACATCGTTTATCTAATTCACTGCATTTACCAAATTTGAAGCACGTCTCAACAAACATCTCTGCAGAAACTCAATTTATATTTCTTGTGTCTGTAGTAATGGAAAATACTCTGCAAGACAAACAGAAAAGTGGATCCATATCTACATTTTATAATGTGCTTATGAATTATAGGAATGTGTTCAATTTTCCTCCATCATAATGGAAAGGCAAATTTGTCCTCCAAGGTATCCACGTTACCGAGCATTTCATGAAAATATAAAAAGAAAAGTCACAGGGGAATTGAAAAATCCTGAAGTTTTTCCTGCTGGCATATTTTTAAAATCACTTTTGAATTTCCTTAGTTTCAAAAGGACAGTCCAATCTGGCCTTTTATTCTGCTGAGTAACCAGACATATTAGCCTTCACAATCTGACCTTTTATCTCCAGAGACCTGTTTCTTGCAAGTATAAAGGTATTAAAAGAAACCTTCAAGGAACTCACAAATTTCTTTTGGTTCATATTTCATAGCTCTAATACAGTTCTTAATTGGTAAAATAGATTTTTTAAAATTATTTCTTTCCCTGTCTTAGGTTGTAAGCAAGCAGCATATGAGCTTTATTGTTTCCTTTGAGAAAATGCTGTTTTAGCTGTTCAAAGTCTGTCAGGTTCTGCCCGCAGCCCCCTGAGTTTAGAAAAGAAAATCTTTTCCTGAACCAACTGGGAGAGAAATCACTTAAATTTGCTTTCTAAAGGAACCCCTTTAGAAGTTTCTTCCAAAATTTGCCCTAAAGCAGAACAAATATTTAACAGGATTTTTCTAATTTTAGATCTCTCTCAAGTCTGTGACCAGCAGGTCCTTTTGGTCCTCCCTTCCCTCAATCCAACCCAAAGCTCTACTATAAAATGCCATTTATGCAGTTTCAGTTGTTTTCTGGGCAATATCTGGGCATTTTTCCTCTGTCTTCTCCCGCAAAAAGCATCCAATCTCTTTAAGGTGCTGTTTATTCTGTAGACAGACACATTTCATGCCATCCTGCCAGGTTATCTAGACAGTGAGTGGGTTCCAGGGAAGACTTCAAGTAGAAGAGAAATCCAAAGAGAGCCATGAAGGCTTCAGCCACTACAGGGGACTACACAGACTTTTGGTCTGCTCTAGTATGATTCTGTTTAGGATCAGAGCAAATTAAAGTCCCAGGTATTCATGCTTTATGTGGAGTACCATCAAAGGATGCAAAATGGCATTGAATTTAGAGGGCTGAGGGGAGTTTAGGTTTCACCTTTGAAGATCACATAAGGAAATGAACCACAGCAGTGTAAGAGCAAGTCTTTAATCATGGTGTATGTGAAAACCAGAATGGTCGTTCACATAGGGTAGTATACACAGCTTCCATTGTTTCTTCTCCCTGTGGAAAAATAGTTGTTTTGTTTTCGTTTTCTAAGTTTTAGCCCTCAGATAGAGATGTCTGGGCAGAGATGATGAAGGAACTCTTGGGGGAGGGCTGGGTTTGACAGCAGCTGCCACCTGTCCCAGTGTCTTGGGGACAGCCCACTGGGGATCTGCAGCCGTCTCTTTCCTCCACAGCCAACCTGGGCCAGTAGAGAAAGAGGGGTAGGAATATAAAAGACGCTCCTGTCTTTCTGCTTCTCACAGGTTGCCTCCAGGTCTGAATAAAGGGACTGGGGAATGAGGGAATAGAACTCTACAGGCCAGGGGCAGCAAAGGTGTAGTGCTAGGAAAAGGCCACCCATGCCCTGTGCAAGGGGCTTGCAGAGAGTCCCGTTAGAAGCCCAGAGGGATCATTCTGTCAATGTTTGGGCTACCCAGGCAGTTCCCTAGGCATGGTTGTGGATCTAGTGGGCTCAACCTTCAGCTGCTCTACCCTGGGCCCTGTCTCTGAGGAGAGTCTCCCTGGGAGGTGTTGAGCCTTGGCTGGCACTGGTTTGGTCTGGGGTGAAAGCAAGGTGCTGAGTCCAAGGGCAATCTAATGAGACAGCAAAAATTCAATCCTTAAGGCTGCATTTAGGATTTTATTTTCAGGGAGGGTTTTTTCAGGGATTTGACAACCCAGTGAAGTGCTTTGGCTGCTGATGAAGTGTTTCCTTCCCTTCACAGGAGGTAGTACTCTTGCCTATGTCACAGACTGCTGAAAGCACTAGACTGATGACACCAAGCGAGTAACATTTGTCGATATTACCTTAGGAGGGATTACTTTAAGCTTCCTCATATCACTAAATCTCCTTCTATCACATCTCAATTTAGCTATAATTGATCTCTTCTGTCTCTAAAGAGCATGCTGTAGAATAATCTATAATATATCTGTGTTAAAATACACACCTCTTTTAGTCCTAAACCCTCCTCAGTAGTTCTCAAAATGTTTTTGTTCACTTCACTAGAGCAGACTAGGTTGAAAAACCTGCATTTCAGTCCAGCTGTGGGACTGCTCTCTTTACTACAAGGGCCTCAGTCCTAGCATAAAACAAAAGAATTATTTGTTCCATAATCAGTAACAGAGGATATATAATACCCCCTTATCATCCTGCTATATTATTTTCATGACTGTCATGGGTCAAAATCTCCAAAGGGTATTTTCTTGTTCAACTGCACTAAAATAGAGGTATTTCTACTTGCATCAAGCTACATTTTACACCTCTCAAGTCCTCTCTTGGCATGTACACATGGCAGAATTTATATAACAACATGACTAAGAGAGCCAGAATTTTATCCTACAGAGTTATCTTCAACCCTAGTCCCTAATCAAGCACACTGTGTCAGCAGCACTGCAAATTAAAAAGATACATAGTATGTAGGAGACATGAGACCTGGAGCTCAAGCAATAAGCTCCATTTCACAGTGCAGTTCTACACAGAACAGCAGTTGTAAATTGTCTGAACTACTGACATAAAATAGAGCTAGAAAGGTAAAGAATATTTCATAAATGTCTTCAGTATTATCCAGGGCTGGCCCACATGACCACCAACAATAAATATAATAGTGGTAAATCATACTTCCGGAAGACTTATTATAAAGCTGCTTCCAACCTTCAGTTCTAAGCAAAATATAATCCTGCACATTGCATTAGAGCTTTGTTTGGTATATGAGCCACTTTCAAGATGTGCCACTTGGCCAGAACTATCGCCTCATTGCCAAGAACAGCAACCATGCAAAATAATTTTTTTGAAACTTGCATTTCTGTCATTGGAACTTTTATGTGAAAATACCTCTTCAGCAGTGACAGTGGTTAGAGATTTTTTAAAAATATGGATTATACTGCCTGCAAATTCAGGTAATACAACACTCACATGGAAACTTCTAAGGATGTTTACTTTTTTAAAAGTAAAGTGAGGCAGCAGGACAGACTTCAACATTTAAAGAGGCCCAGGAGTGAATACATTGAACCCAGGAGCCTTAACTTTTGTGTGTGTGAATAACAAATCCATTGATTTGAAAGATTCAATGGAGTTTGCCTTTTTGCACATTACATTATAAAAAAAGTTGAATATTTTAACTAGTTCCACTATTTCTAGCACGTAAATAATAAACACTTGTCCTCTAAAAAAGGCTTTGTATTTTTTCCTTATTTGTTGGGTTTGACAGTAATCCCAGACTGACTATTACTGTTTAAACATGACTGATTAAAAACCTGATAAACTTTGGGGTATTTTAAAACACTCACCATTCACATTTTTGTTTCATGTCAGTTTTTAAAAACTTCTCTCTGTAGTGCTATTGTGAGTTACCATTTTTAATCTTCTTCTTACTAGTGCTGGCAGTCATGTATAAATAGACATGTTTTGGATTCAGTCAATCTGTGTCACTGCCTTGAAAAGCAAATTTATTGATAGAATGTTTCCATTAATTTCTTTTGTCTCTAAACTTTTATTGTCTTTCTTGCTTACTTTTTACTATTATTTTTCTTTCAGGAAGAAATATGATCAAAATTACATTAGACAGTCCTAAAAGATTCTGAACACCTATAATTTTGATTTAATTTAGCAGAATTTGACAATGCTTGGCACCATTTATCATGCCCATCAAAGGAGAGACAGAGAGGTTTGGCAGAGCAGTTGATTGAGTTTCCTTTTGTTAATGAAAACAATACTGCTGACAGTCCATTAAAAACATTCAATTTCTTTTTAATATTCCTGGTGTAGCAAGAATAAAGCCAGAGGGAAAGCTGAAATTGGAAGAATTGTTTTAGAATTCACTTGTGTTGTTAGTGTTTAGACTTATAAGGCACTGGATCCTCTTGGTATTTTTTTTTTTAATTCTGATATCTGTGACAGAAGCTGAAAGGAGGAATGGAAATGCCCCAGAAGCTTTGGACATTCAAAAGCAGATGCACCCAATTTTTTTCTGTATAAACTTGTAACTCATATTAAGAAGATATTTTTTTTTAGGTTTTGTTCCTACTGAAAAATAAATCTGAGTGTCCAGACTTACCTACCACACAAGTGTTCCAAAAATATATTTTAAGACCTCCAAAATGTTAATGAAATGCAAATTTTAAAAGTAAATCTAAAAAAAATAGAATATACTTAGATTTTAATTATGTGATGCACTGAGTTTTGAGTCATCATGATAATTCATTTTTATTTTTAGGGGGGGGTTCTGCAGTTGCAAAGAATGGCAACATTTTTTTTCCTCATTGAAAGACTATTATTAATATAGCCATCACATGCAACTTGAGATCTGGTCTTTGCACCAGAAGTGTGTACCTAGAAATTAGCTTTTTGTTTCACATTCCCTCCATTTTCCTTGCAGCATTTTAGCAAAAATAGGAGAAGCAGCTATATCTTGCTGCTCCATTTGCCAATTATATATATTCTGAAATTTAATCCAAAAGGAAATTAAGTATTAATTTTGATTTGCTTCTCTGTTTTGCTTTTAAAGCAAAAAAATCTAATTAAAGGTGTAATATGTATGCTACAGAATAGCCTAAATTATGCCAGTCCAATTTAATAGACAATTGTATGTACAGATGTAACTCTCTGCCCCATTTCCTCTTAGTCCTCCCACCATATGAATCCCAGAATACATAAAGATGATGTTCAGCCCTGTTCTCTCTGATACTGTTTCTCGCAGTCCTAATGCAGTCTTTCCATCTGTGATGAGTACCCAAAACTAATTCACAGCTGAGTGGTAACATTTGCTAAAAAGATAACCTTAAACTCTGCTTACCTGCCAAACAGTGTTCAACAAATCTGTTCCATATACTCTCCTTTCTTTTTTATTGTCTCTGAATCTTTGCATTTGTGCAATGATTGGTCAGAATAGAGAAAAAGGAGCAGTTTAATTAGTATAAACAAAACCTATGTAAATTATTCATGGAGATTCACCATTTTCAGTTGCCAAAGCCTCACTCTTGGTTTATTTAAACTTTTTAAATAGCAATAATAAGATTTCAATGCAAATGAAGCTATTCTAAATTAAGGCTCACTTCTCAAATACTTACTGCAAATAAGAAGCACACACCCTATCCTCTTACTGGGCTGAATAATAATTTGAAAACAAAGGTAGAACAGATAAATCAACTCAGATTTAATTTATGCATTAAATATCACATATGTCCACATATAATTCTTATTTGTGTTAAAAGGTGTGAACAAAGATGCCATAAAATTAAAACAATAATGGCACATAACAGTGAAAGATCAAAGATAATTAAAATTGCTAAATTGATTCTTTTTTTTTTTTTCTCTAGGAAGCAGTTAAAAATATTCTAGTTTCTCCCAAGTTTCAGAAAGTTAAATAGTGGTTGTTATCTGGGTTCTATGTTTGGACGCTTTATCTTTTTTTTTTCCACCCAGTGAGAAATTGTGTCAAAATCAGAGTACACAGAGCAACTATCTAGTGGCTCTGCAGGACTCTTCATTCTCCCTTATTGCTGTGGCAGGCAGTACTTGTTACATTTTTATTCCTCAAAAAATTTCTTCCTTTTTCCTTGAATTAACAACCAAATATGAAGATTGTGAATCTGTTTTTTTTTTTTTTTTTTTTTTTTAATTTATTTGCAGGCCTGAAATCCCTCCTTTTGGGAGTTTCAGTGATACTACTCATGGGCACAAAGAACCATACCAGAAGTCAGGGTGTTTTAATACTAGAGGAGAATACAGTTTTAAACACCATGGAGTACAGTATTAATGTAAAGAAGCAGGACATGAGGACATGAGTGGTGCAGGACATGAGGGCACATTTAAAATGTAATGTCTGGGGGAAAAAAATATACTCTATTAAAATGCTGACACAAACTGTATTCTTTAAGGCTGTTCTTAAAATAATTCCTTAGGTTTATTGAATGGAAGCAAAATCAAAGATTCTTTATTTATACGAAATTTTGTTTCCCCTGAATGTGAACCTAAAGAGAAAATCCCAACTTTATGAAGGTTCTGGCTTCCCAGGACTTATTTAAAATTTATGCCAATGTGAATTTCTCTGAAGTAAACATTTTAAGTAGAAAAATGTATCATCTCTCCATGAGCACTAGCATTATTCTCTTCATCTCTGTCTCAGCAAAGTGAAACTCTAGCTCTTATCAGCAGAACTAGCTTCTAGTTCTAGGTTTTCCTGACATGTTTAATCTTTCAGAAATAAAAAAACCCTGCTTTTCTTCATACAGAAAGCCTTTTTTCCTTTTTTCTCTTTCTTTTTTCTAATTTTTTTTAGAAGTGTACACACACATTGTTACAGAATGCACACACATATTTTTACAGACAATTATTGCTTGAAGCAAAGTTTTATGTATAGATAGGATAGGCAACAGTAAAACTTATCAGTCTCTTATACCTAATTTTTCTTACAAAAGTTTTTAACTGCAGCTGGGAAGACCAGGTTACTCTTTTTCTCCCCTATATTTCTTTAATTTCTTTCTTCTGACAATATCAAATTTTCTATCAGCTATGTTGAAAATACGGATTTTTTCCTGCATTTCTCTGCCATTTATGTTAAGGCAAAGGTGAATTAATTAATATTTCTTTTCCTTTTTTTTTCATTATATAGTTTAGGTTTGTTTTGCTTGTGTAGTACTAGAAAATTCTGTACTGCTATATTTTAAATTTTAAAAGTAACTTTAGTACTCTCTTTCACTCAATTATTGTGAATCTCTTCCAGTAGATAAATTTTTAAGTATAGGAAATTTTAGAGACTGAAATGATGCAATTTAAAAACTTCTAAGGCTGTCTTTTTTAAACCATGAAATGTCTTGGAAATATCAAAATCTGTACTCAAACTTTAAATTTCAAGCAGCACCTTAAAATTTAACTTGGCTCAGGTCTGGTGAAGTTTTAACACTCAGTGACTCCATTATGATCTTAACAAAACTTTAACTGAAATTTTTTCTTTTGAGTACCTACACAAGACATATCCACAAGGATAGTTGTATAGTTATGTTGGATTCATTTTACATGAAAATTTTGAAATTGAAAGAAAAAATAAAAGGAACACAGCACTGGAAGGATGCGTGTATCACATATGCCCCAAGAAAGGAGTAGAATCTAGAACTAAGTGTGCTGTAGTTTCACAGGAACTTTTACATATAGTTTTAACAACAAATCTGTTGAAATTATTGGACACCAATTTGTGAAGAAATCAACCATCTCTAGGAGAAGTGATTATTATTAAAATCAGAGCTGACTTTACAGAAACCTATTATTAATTGCTATCCAAATTGAATTTGATATGGCAGAGTCTGAAATATTAGCTCAAGAAACTACAGAGCATGTCTGTCTATTAATTCATTAGGAGTGCAATTTCCTAAACACTGGCAGAACAGTGGCAGAAAAATTGTGGTTAACAGCATACAGCTCACTGGAGCTGCTCAGCACCAGCTTTATAGCATCTTCTTTGTATTAAACCAAAGCAGTGCTTCATGATGCAGGTCATCAGATCTTCTGTATTCCTCATAAAAAATTTTAGGGATATAAGTGTAAAAAAAGGATATTTGGTGAAGCCTGTTTTGTTTTTTTTTTTTTACTACAATGAACACTACTACAACACAGAAGGCCACAGAGAGTGTTATTAATCTGCCTGGAGGCTAATCTCTACAGTATCAGTGAACCAGTTGCCAAAGACCTTTATAATTAGTAGAGAGATATAGGTGTACATAGGACATGCACTCCCATCCTAATTAGGTCAAATGCCTGATGTAAACCTTAACATGTACATTTGTTTCTCCTCAATAAGAAAATCTAAGACATTACATCAGGGGTGGACTTCCTAAGCATAAAAAACTTGATATTAAATGACATGACTGCATTTTAGTGTTTATATACATTTGTTTGCATAACTTTTGCCTTGTTTGACAGATATTTGCACCCCTGTTTTATAATTTCAGTCTAATCAGTTAAAACTGTGGAGAAATCTAGGGGTCACTGGATTCTTTATTTTGAATGTTTCTCCAGTTACTGAAAATAGAATATATTCAGTGACTTATACTGGGATAGCCTGATTTTGGAATGTGCAGAAGATACATGTGAATATTTTTGATATAAGTAAGAATTACATAAAGCTAGTGAGAAATATTAACAACTGTCTAAATGCAACTTACCCATCCCTTTGTAGTGCATTTCACTGGCAAAAGTGTATAGGTTTTCAAAAAAGTCACTGTGTATGGAAAAAAAACCACTGAGGGAATTGTTTCCTATTGTTTATGTGTTTCTATATCCATGGCATTTCTGGTGGGTTGACCTTGGTTGGACACTGAATACCCACCAGAACTACTCTCCTCAGCTGGATAGGGGAGAGAAAATACAATGAAAGGCTCATGGGTTGAGATAAGGACAGGGAGAGATTATTCACTCACCAATCACCATAATGGGCAAAACAGACTTGACTTGGGAAGATTAGTTTAATTCAAATCAATTAGATCAATTCAAAACTGGAGTAGGTTAATGAGAATAAATCCTTTTCCTCCCACCTCTCCCTTCTTCTCTGTCTCAAATTCACTTCTGAATTCTCTGCCTCCTCACTTTTAGAGTCTCAGGGGGATGGGGAATGGGTCTGAGTCAGTTCATTGCATATTGTCTCAGCTGCTCCTCTATCCTTGGGGGAGGACTCCTCACACTCATCCCCTGTTCCGGTGGGGGATCCCTTTAATGGGAGACAGTCCTCCATGAACCTCTCCAACACAAGTCATTCCTACAGGCTGTAGTTCACAAACTGATCCATTGGGTTCACAAACCTTTCCATAGGGTGCATTTTTTAGAAACAGCTTGCTCCACGATGGGTCTCTCACAGTCACAGGTTCTGCCAGAATCCTGCTTCAGGGTGGATTTCCAATGGGGTCATAGCTTACTTCTGGCACCCATGTGCTCTAGTGTGTGGTCCTCCACAGGTGGATATCTCCTCTACCCCAGACTTCTATGAGCTTCAGGGGCACAGCCTGAAGTGCTCAGGGGCACACCATGATCTTCACCACAGGCTGTGGGGGAATCACTGCTCTGGCACCTGGGTCATCTCCTCTCCGTCTTTGTCCAATGACCTGGGTGTCTGCAGGGCTGTTTCTCTCATGCATTCTCTGGCAGCTGTTTTTCTGCAGTTTCCTGCCCTTCTTAACTCTGTTATCTCAGGTGTTATCACCATTACTGACAGGCTTGGTCTTGGCCAAGGGGGTTTATCCTGGAGCCAGCTGGTATTGACTCTCTTAGGTGTAGGGAGAAGATTTTAGCAACTTCTCACAGAAGCCACCCTGGTGGATGCTGCTAGCAAAAACTTGCCATGTAAACCCAACATAGCATTTCACTATAACATAAGGAGGGAAAGTTTCTGTACTAATTATCTTGTAATCCATATGCATTTATAGCATAAATATGATTTTACCTCTGTGCTGGTTTTGGATGGGATAGAGTTAATTTTATCTGTAGTAGTTAGCACAGGGCTATGCTTTAGATTTTTTCTGAAAACAGTGTTGGTAGAGACAGAGATGTTTTAGCTATCGCTGAGCAGCAATTACATAGAGCCAAGGCTTTTTCTGCCTCTCACCCCGTCCCACCATTGAGAAGGCTGGGGGTGAACAAGATGTTGGGAGGGGACACAGGCAGGACAGTTGATCCAAATTCCAGACTGTATCACATCATGCTCAACATATAAAGCTGGAGAAAGGAGAGTGGGACATTTGGAGTGATTTTCTTTCCATGCCACCATTTTGTGTTATGGAACCTTGCTTTGCTGAAAATGGCTGAACATCTGCCTGCACATGGGAAATGGTGAATTAATTCCTTGTTTTGTTTATGCATGCAGCTTTGTTTTACCTGTCAAAATGTCTTTTTCTGAACCTATGAGTTTTCTTGCTCTTCTGATACTCTTCTGCTGGTAGGGGAGTGAATGAGTGATGCTTAGTTACCAGCTGGAGTTAAAACCACAAAAACCTGCAAGACAAAAAGAATTAAAATATTTCATTTGCTGTAAGAGAATAGATGTGTCATGCACTCTGGAAGGCTAAGTTGTGGCTAAAATGGACTGTTCCTTGACTGAATAAAGTAAGACACTGGCATAGCAGTACTGCAAACTGAAATAGTGGAGCTCCAGCATGACTTTTTTTTTCAAATAATTTTATCCCTTTTTCTGAATACAACTTAAAAATTACAGTCTAAATCCAACAGAAGATACTACATATGAATTATCAAGTGGAAAGTTATAAAACAGTATAGTATTGCACATTTCTATTAGGAACAGAAATTTGATGTTTCTGGTTCTATTGGTGGAACCATGCCAAATTCATGAAAGTGTGATAATTTCCAAGGTGGCAGAAGAAGCATAACTGTTGAATGAATCTGAAATTACCCTTATAGAAAAAAGATCTGTAGAATTAAATAGAGAATAATCACCTTTCTCCAGGAACTGTAAGCCTCTCTATAGCAAGGATGTTATTCTCTATTAAATTCTATAGACTGGATTAAACCTTGAACCGAAAAAAAAATCTAATTTCTTGTTAAATTTCTTAACTTTATTGAAGAAATTCTTTTAACTGTATTTCATTCTACAGAACCTATAGAAATGGATTTTCCACTTCACTAGGCCTTCTGCAAACCACATTTCCAGACTTTGAAAGATAGCTAAGATCATCCTTTGTGAAAAAGAGCATTTATGCTTACACTGACCAAGCTAGTCTCTCTTCCTAGTGTCAAAGGGTGAAAGGAGTAGATGTCAGTATGCTGAGATCTTCTCCAGAGGGAGAAAAGAGTACTCCTCACACAGTGGAACCAAAGCCCTTTGCACATAATCTCTGCAAATGAAAGCATGTAGGTCACAAAGAGAACTAAAACTTCTGCTGTTCCTAGGACCATGGTTTCCACTAATAATATATATCTAGCTGTGCTTGACTCTAATGGGTACTTCTGGTGAAAGACTTCATTCTGAAGCTATATTTTGACACACAGGTTTAACCTATACCAGTTTGTGTGCATTTTGTCATCTGGGTGGTTCTCTAGACTCCTCTGACTGTACTGATGAGAATGGGATAAATCCCTCAATTTTTGAGATTTTCTAGGATGACTGATACGATGTAAGAACTATGGTTGGCATGTGTCCTTCCAAAACGCCAAGGAAGTATCCTTAAATGACACTGGTCCTTATCTATGTATTGTTGAATGAAGCCATAGATTAAAGCTGAGTATAGTTCAGCTAGTTCACAAGTTCATATCTCTGGTGATAGACAGCTAACTCTGGCCTTCTCAACCTGTAAGCTGAATTCCACTACGTTGTCTCATTAAGGACTATACAGTCACCTAAACTTAACTGTTGAGTGCCTTTCAAAATTTTTTTAGGATATCTGGTAGATAACTGAGGCTGGGAGATTTGGATCAAAAGAAAGAGAAGACCTATAGTCTTCTGGTCCAGCATCTACAAACCCAAAGAAATACCGCCAAGTCTGTGTTTAGCTCACTGCCAATGTTAGGCAGATGTGTTGAAACTATATAAAAAAGTTTATATAATAGAGTCTAAGTATATTTTTAGTTTTGTTTTATTTCTAGGTGTGTGGAAGAATTTTAGGGTACATGGCAAAAGAACATGTAAAAGAGACTTTTAGTAAAGTCTTCTGGAGCAACCACCACTTGTCTGAGAATAAATTCAGAGGTTCAAGTAGCCCTCCTGTGTTTCTAGCTAAAAAAAAATTTATTATTCATTTAAAGGTTTGTGTTTTTTAATATGACAGATATTGTTCAACCTCTGCTCTCAGTCCTTTGGCTAGCATGTATACACAGCTAACTCTTTTTAACTTTCCAGCAATCTAAATCAGCCATGTTTATATAGCTTTCCCAATATTTTTCTTATCCGATCACTTTTGAAGTGTCAATTCTTCATGCCAAAAATTCCATTTTAAGAAATATAATAAGAAATTAATCCTATCTCAAATTTCCATGGGTGTGTGCTTGTAAATGCTTTGAGGCCTCAGGCCAGATCTGCAAAACACCTTCAGAAAGCCCTGAGGAACCATTATAGTAGTGGGGTGTAGTGTCAGGTCAAAAGTGGTCTGGCCATGTTGCTTCAAAAAGCCTGAGAAAATGGACAATGCAAGCAGTAAAAATTTCTGAATAACATGTTAAGCCAACTGGTTTGAAGCTTCGTGATGCATTTTATTTTGGCAACAAGCATTATATAGACTTTATTAAAAATAATGACAGCAAACAGATGGTCACTCTTCATGGAATTATACTGAAGACATTTGTGAATTTTTTTATTTGAATGAATTTCAATTAACATGTTTATAAGTCATGCAATATCTTAAAAAGTGAAGAAATTTTAATTACTCTCTTGTCAGCTTGTTTAGTAAGAATTTTTCACCTTAAAAAAGAAAGAAAGCAAAGCACGAATATGCTTCCAAATATTTTGGACATTATGTACAACTAACATTGGTTTAAACTGTGTGTAGAAAAAAACAGTGTAATAAAACATATTAATAGTATTTGAAAGATTATCTTTTTTTTCAGGAATAAAACCAAATTGTTCAGTAAGGAAATATGCAGACGTATTTAAAAGCTTTAATCCCATGAAAACCTTTATCTGGACAGAGTACATTAGTCTTAAGTTGTTTTTAGGGTAAATAACCTCTATAAATACAAATATTTTTAATCATGATGAAGGCCAAGCTGGTAACAAAGAGTTATTGAGAAAGACCAGAGAAAAATCCCATTTTATGCATCAATCTTGAGAATCCCAAGAGCAAATCTCTTCCTTTATTTCCCTACAGTGGAATGCTTCATCATTAATTAATGCTTCATCATGAATTTCTCTGTCAGGTTGAATCCTATTGACTTCAGTTTTGTCTGATTGAAGAGTGTATACATGGTTTTTAGAAATAAGTTTTAAAAGAGACTTTCCTCTCTAAATTATTTACGATGTTGTATTGTCAGCCAATTTCTGTGAAACCCCACTGAAGTTGTGTGAAAGCGTACCAAACGTGCTCTTCCTTCCCTTCAGAAATCTGTTCCAAACAATGAATGGTGTGTGGGGCAGCATCTGTGGTTAGTCCATTAGCTTGAGGGGCAAGGAACTATGCTGTGAAGCTACACATTCCTCCCCTTCTGATGGCTCCTTTGAGTGGTCTGTGCATTTCTCTCTAGTGGAAAATAGACCTTACTTTCAATTTGATTCTGCTGAAAAATGGAGATTATGGATTTGAAATTCAGATCATATAGCGCAGTTTTTACATTATTTTATGTTATTAAACTACCAGAATATTAGCGTTGCAAAGTCAAGCACTTAAATTATCAAATGCATTATTTAAAGTCCCTAAGCAATCTTAAATCTGCCTCTCTCTGTATACACTTTTGATGCAAAACCACGTTATATTCTTCAGGTTTTTCCCCTGCTTCATTTGTTACAAAGCTAGATGTTGTTGAGACTACCTAAAGGACTCATAGAACTGTAGAATGGCTTGAATTGGAAGGGAGCTTAAAGACCATCTAGTTCCAACATCACTGCCACAGGCGGGGATGCCATTCACTAGACCAGGTTGCTCAGGGTGAAACTGACCTGGTGCGCTGGTTTGAGATTGATTGACATTTTGGTGGGCAGGAAAATAGCCACCCCTGGAAGTGAGATGTGCCTGTGGATTTCCCATGATCCCAGTGCAACACCAATTGTGGGCCAAATTTAAAGACAGACAGGGAAATGAGCCAATCAAAAGTGAAATTCGTCTCAGTAGGATATACATTTGCACAGGACTGCCCGAGAATAGCTCTCTTTTCTTTCCGGCCTTGAACAGGTACAGGCGCAGGCTGTGCCCTCGGCCCAGCTTCCCCCCCCAAGGCCACGGAGGCCTGCAGGAGGGGGATGCCGGGGCTGGGCCATGCCAGGAGCCCCTTCCGAAGGAGCTGTCCCGGCAGGGAGTGGGGGAAGGATGGAAAGGAAGAACGATGCCCGATGCCCTGGCCCAGTTTCCCCCCAGTGTCGGGTGGGGGGGAGATTGGGTCGTGCTCGGCCAGGCCAGGAAGCTTTCACCCCCAGAGGGAACTGTCCTGGCAGGGAGCGGGGGTAACGGAGGGATGGGCTGGCCCCAGCCTGGCAGAATAATTTCCCCCCCTCCCCAGTGTGGAGAATCTCCTGTTTCTGAAGCCTCAGCTCAAGGACATCTTATCAGAAGAGACAAGATACTGGCAGAAGTCCCAGAAAATGAGGTTTTAACTGCTTCTTGCCCAGATGGACCTTTTTAAGGCATGCATCCTACTCAATTGAAAGGGGAGCAGCTCGAAGGAGATAAAAAGACGAGGCCTGAGACTGGATGTCAAGGAAAAGACAGGAGAGAATCCAAAGTGGGAAGGAAGAATGAAAGAGTGGGCCAGGTTTGGCATGGACTTCTCTTGCGAAGCTATATAAATGGACTGTATGCTTTAATAACATGTAGAATGCTTTTTAGGGGAATGTCCTAGTCCTGTGGGGGGTGCTAATGAAGCACTGAATTTTGTCATCCTCGGCCCCAGGGACGACCAGAGATGGAGAATGCTGGAGCATTGATTGTTGACATCCTTGGCCCCAGGGACAACCAGAAATGGGGAGTGTTGGAGCACTGATGTAATGATATCCCCAGCCCCAAGGATGAGAGATAACTGTTCCTTGGGATGGAGATGGAGCTGATGAGGAGAGTTTTTGTTTTGGACTAGGAAAAAGACATTCTTAAACTGCACCCTAAAAGCTGATACAGCCCATGGGCAGTTGTGAGAGGACTGTCTCATGGGGGACGATGTTTCACGATGGCAAATACGCGGGCGAGCCATTTATAAACTGTGTGGCCACAAGAGGACTGGTATTCTTGTGGGGGAACCTATGGCAAAGCAGGAGAGACTCTGCTCTTCCTGTTGGATTGGGGAAATGATTGTTCGAGGGGTGGATTGACTGAAAATCCTAGGTTTTGTCTTTTCATGTGGTCGGTGGGAGAGTGAAGAGTCGGTGGCGGGAGGATGGATGTTTTGAAAGTTTCCTTCTGGTTTCTGTTTTTTTTCTTTCTTTTTAGTGTTAGTTAATAAAATTTCTTCTCTATGCTTTAAGTTTGGGTGATTGTGCTCCTTTTTTTGGTTGTATCTCACAGCAGAAATTGAGAAAAATATATTTTCATGGGTGCACTGGCCCTTGGCCAGTGTCAAACCATGACACCTGGCCTTGAACAGTTCCAGTGATGGGGCATCCACTTCTCTGGGCAGTTTCTCAGATTGGTAAAATTCATGGGGTTTTGCCTATAAGAACGTCTACCTTGTTTGTGTGTTTGTAGTGAATTTGTCAGGGAACTGAGGAGATAAGCAATTTTTTCTTGTGGTTAATACAGTAAAATGTCACCCTGGACATATGTTTGCCACAAATGCCCTTAACTGAACAATGATGCAATAAATGTTTATCATTCACTGCCTATTCCATTAGAAGAATGAAATACTACTATTTTGCTTTGAATGACTGAAATAATCTTCCTTTATTGGCAATGGAAATGAATAGATGTTACTAGATTGCCCTTACCTTGACCTCTATGCTCTCCATCTTGAAAAGTATGGAGAAATCCTAATATCTACAGATTTCAAGTGAAATTGAAAGAAGCTGTCTTTTGATCAAAGAAAACTGGTTTCCAGATGTTTCATATGTAGCACAATTATTAACATTGAGTTGTGTTGTGCTGTGTGTATGTATCAGCTTAGCTCTGGAAACTGGCAGGCAAAAGGAGAAGTCTTTCCAATTTCAAGCCTCCATACACTCTTCATTAAAATGGGTGCTCATTGGCTTGGACTGACATCAGCGCAGGAGTCGCTGCACAAGGTGATATTCCCAGTAGCGCAGTGTAGGATTGTGCTGGAAAGTTGAAAATCTTGTTTGCGCTTAGTGGTGAAGTTGGACAACAGCAAAATATTTTATTTTTCGAGAAAGTTATTTCAGATTTCTGAAACACAAAAACATTGTCCAAAAGAAGATTAAAGGGACATGATAAATTTGATTTGGGGATACATATATAAGGGCTCAAATAAAAATGGCATTCAATAGTTATGAGTTTAGGGCTAAACCCCATGTCCAGAACAAGTCACATTGTAGATCTTTGTAATTATTTATTCAGCCAATTATTTGTGTCCTTCTGGTTAATTGAAGGATATAGGAGTTTAATAATAATAAAACAAAAATCTGTATGTACGAGCACATAAATAACTAATGTTAGTCTGTGTTTATCAGAGGTTTAGCATATAGTAGCATGATTTTGATAGCTTGAATATCTGGGGTAAGAAAAAAAGAGAGAAAAATCCTAAGTTGTTACATATAGCTTGGCTCTAATGGTTGCAGCCATTTTTATCATCTGAGGATTTATTTGCTCTTATTACTCTATTATCATATGCCATAAATCCTACAGACCGAACTATACGATTATACATGTTGCTTATTCTGTGCATTTGAAAGAATAAAGAAAAAGGAAGAAAGTTTTAGAAATATTTTAGCTCTTTTCTTTTTTATTATTGCTATTTTTCATGCCCTTCTACTTTCAGTCAGGTTGGCTTCTTTACCATGCCCTCCAGATCACAGGATATGCAAGGAGTGGAAAATGGTAGCTAATAAATTTTTGAAACCTCTAAAAATTACCTTCTGTAAAATAGCTTTTCTATATATTATAATGTCACTATTTTATGGCCTGATGTTGCCTGACCTTCCATTATGAGAAGCTCTTCAATGGCATGAAGCTCACATTTATAGCCTTGTGTGGTTGTAAGATATTGGCCCTTAAACATGTTACTTATGGCTAAGAGAGAATTGTCTCTTCTGGGGCTCAGTATTATTTAAATGCATGAAAGGAAAACAGAAGAAACATGATTTTGGTATTTGTGTCTGAGAATATATACTTCAGAAATAGATTTAAAACTAAATATAAAATCCTGACGCTAAAAGCCCCTATGTATCATTGACTACAAAGATTTTATTCCATCACGTGGATACTTTCCCATGGCTGTGTGGAAATACAACACTTGCTAGAGTAGAAGTCACTTTTAAGCAATCTAAAATAATTTATTCTAAGATCTATTATGACTTAATAAAGATTTTTGTTGAATAAAGTAAGACAAGTAGCAGATCTTAAATAGGTAATTTTGCAAAATGATGTGTACTTAAGGTTGTTCAAATTAGGCTTACTTTAGGAAGAATGTCACTAGTTTTCCAAAATCTACAAAGCTATAGTATCAATGCTCACTAGAAGGGTGTCCAGTTTACTGTGTTTTTAATGTAAGCCTAAAATTATTTATTTTTGATATTTGAAAGATGTATTTCTTCAAAATATTTCAGTGACAGAACTTGAAATCTTAAATTTTGAATGTGTTATTTTTAAAGGATTTGCCACCCTTGGTTATTAACCCTCAGTGTTAACAAACTCAGGAGAGCAAACACCCACTGCTGTTTCCAGTTTACTCCTTTACCAGTCTCCAATTTTACACTGTTGGAAGAGGAATTTAATCTTTCAGAGAAAAAATTATGCACATATTTTATTTGGTTAAAAAAACAAACAAACAAACAAACAAACAAACAAACAAACAAACAAACAAACAAACCCCAAAACAGGAATCCCCTAGCTTTATTGGAATTCTGCTTGCAGTTTGAAAACCTGATTTTTATGTTCATAGTTCAGAGAAGATGATGAATAAATATAATGTGGGCAGGATTGAAAAAGGGTTAGAGACTTATGATTTCCTTCATTTGTTACTTTATTTGCAACCATAAAAATTGTACTTTGCTCTTGAACCGTACTATAATGCAAGTTCATGTTTATCACATCTGTGTGGGAAAGAGCTGGTACTATGTTTGAACACTCTCTGCACATTGGATTCTTAGACCACAGGTTTCTAAATTCAGTGACATTAGACTGAATGTTTTCAGGTGCTTATTTTAGTTTGACAATATATTTCTACTTAGTAAAATCTTGTGTTGTAAAGTGCTGCTGGAGCTGCACAAGAGCTTTATCTGCAGTAAACCATGAGTGATCACAATATTGAGTCTCAGAGCTTTTAGATATATTACCATTCCATTAAAATGCTGAAGATCTTGTTTTACTAGCAAGAACTTGATGTAACTTGACCTTATAATAGGAAAATAGGATTTTTGTATTCAGGATTTCTAAATGCAGTATCAGGGCAGATGTGGGAAAAAACCCCATCATAATGTTTTAAATTCCTCTTACAGTAACTGCATTTTCAGGGCTAGAAAAGAAGTTGCATTTAAGTATTTATTTTAGGAAATCCAAATTAATTAAGTACTCCTATTTCTGTCTCCTTGTCATATCTCACACAGCTATATTGTATTAGGCTGTTCCTTTAGAAATATTGCAGAGGAATGAACATTTTGTGAAGGAATTCCTGAGTGCTTCAGTGCAGTTAATTTAAGGAAAGATTAACAGAAATTTCAGCTGAACACAAAGGCAACCCAGAAACGTTGAGACAGTCGCTTAAAAATTGCTTTTTCATGATTGCTGAAGACTGCATTGCTATTTTTTGAAAAAAAAAAAAAATCCCGTATAATTGCTCTAGTATGATAAATCCTCTTGTATAGTACAAGTGTTTTAATATTTCCTCGATATCTTCCAGTTTAAATCTTGGGTTTTCGCATTCAGATTTTGATGAATGTAAAAAAGGAATTTTAGTAAACAATAACAGATGGATAGATCCTAAACACAGGAGGTGGAGAAACTGAAAAGCAGTAGTGTTTCTCTGGTTACAGGCTACCTAAAGAACAATCTTCATGTAAAAAAAGAAGAAATAAATGACTGGTACACCAGAAGGCTAAAGCTATGTCAGACACTAAAATAGAAATTATGAGATGGTATTGCTAAAAATTTGAAAGCTTACTTTAAGCATCCTTCTGCCTCAAAAACACTCCAAAGTTTTGGGAAGCAAAAGGCTTTTATGTACTGCTTTAATTTGTTTCTTTTCCTTTTTCTTTCTCTTCTGTCACAAGGGCAAGAACAGCTGACTCTCAGGGTCATGGCAAATTGATTTTGTGTTGTACACTTAAAAGGAGATTTCTGAAGTTTTGCTTTACTATTACTTGTTCTCAAATATTTCCATTTTTATTATTGATTCTAATTTTTTGTCTTTGCTGTGAAATGCTGTAGGAACAAAAACCATTATTTTCATGGATCAAAAGTATACTCCTGTATGGAATACCTGTGAGCATTTTGGTGTTGTACACCAAATTCAAAACTAACTAGACTAAAAACTCCAATGCATTAGAAAAGAACTACAATGACTATTGTGTATGTTTTTTTGTTAACTGTAACAGATTTTGTGCTTTAAAGGGCATGACCCTCAATATAGGAGGTGGAGACTAGAGGACAGAGAGCTAATCGTGGGATTAATGTAGATTTTATTTATAATCCCTTCTGTGTTTATATGCTTTTATCCACTGTTAGTGTGGAAACAAGACAAATCCCCTTTTAATACTTGTTATTAATGAAGATTTGTCCAAAAGCTTTATTGTGTCTTCAGTGAAAGCCTCATGTTTGGGAAATGCATAAGCTTACCATTGCAGCTGGAGGACTTAGAGGTATTATTCCTCGGAGACATGCAGTACCATCTCAGGTTCAAGAGAGGCGTGGGAGCACATCTGCTGATGCATCACATCATGATGCATTCTGTTCTGACACAGAAGGACCATTGTTGTGTACATGGATGTGAAGGGCAGTGCTTGCCACCAGCTCCATCCTGCCATTCCCTCCTGGATCCTGACCATTGCTACAGAGTTATGCTGAGGAGCACCAGCTTCCTCTGAAGAGTGTAGAAATCCTGAGTAGGCATATGTAGGCTCAGGGTGATTCACACAGGACACTGAGCATTAGTCCCACTATCTTTTGGCTCATTCAAGGTTTTCCTTCATATTAACATGATAATGCCTGAACTCAGAAGAGAGGAATGTTGTGAATGGCTGTTGTGAAAGGCATGAGGAAACGGATGGATAGTGAGTACAATAATTTCACAAAAGTTAACTAGTCCAATTTTACACCTTCTTGGCCAGAGCTCATTTACTGAAGTATCCTTTATCAAATATGAAAAAAACCCCTCCCAAGCTCAGTTGAATGTGGTGCAAAGTCCCTTGCCATACTTTATGGCTAGAAGTATTTGGTTCAAGGGCTCACAAGATTTGGTTCAAGATTCACACTATCTTTACTTTTGGAATTCCTTAGAAGGTACTTTTGAGCATTTTTTTGGCTATCCACACTTTTGGAACATGCCTTTTTTTTTACAGACGCTGTA
Organism: Bombycilla garrulus; assembly: GCA_013400315.1. NCBI lineage: Eukaryota > Metazoa > Chordata > Aves > Passeriformes > Bombycillidae > Bombycilla > Bombycilla garrulus. The sequence continues at coordinate 40,764 of VXBU01004547.1, read as the reverse complement.
TACTCAGTGAGACTGTTTTGTCAAGGTGAAGGTTTGGTATGAGCTGTCCAAATTTTAGGGCTCTCTAAGAGACATAGCTAATCTAAACTGAATGGCTTTTGGTTTTTGCTCTTTATTGACAACCTCAGTACAGGATTTTTTGTCAGAAATGTCTGTCTCTGAGTCCTAACCAATCCATTTTGAAGACTAAGTTATAATCAAATGTTTTATTATCTTTATGTCTGTTGGTGTTCTATCGGGTAATAGGCTGTTGGGAGCTTGTGTCTGACCAAAGTACAACACTAATAAATAGACTATCTACTCTTTCCTGAGGTTTGAGCCAGCATTGTTGAGTGTGCAGGCTGAGCTACAAAAGGAATGTGGGAAAGAAAAAAACACCCAAATACTAACAAGATTATAACAAGAATGATTCAAATTATGGGGGAGAGAAATCTTATGAAGGTTTTCTGGATGAAATTATTTTCTTCACTGCATGAAAATTAGAGAATCCCTAGATCCAAGCCCCTTTAATATCCCAAAAAAGACTCCTGCCACCACAGGAAGTCAATTATCTCCATGGTGACTAAAACAAACAGTGAATATTGCTTTAGCAGCCACAAAGTAAAAATTGCATCTAAAATTAATTTATGTCTTGGGATCAGACACTTGATGTGAGAGAACTGGTCCATAAAGTACCCCAGAGGAGCTAGTAAAAGAAAGTCACTCCCTTTGAAGAGCACAGGGAGCTGTGCTTGCAGTACATAAATTTTCTTTCCCACTTTTTTCCAAGAATATTGCCAAAGTGTCCATATTTGCATAGATACTCCCTTAACTTCTCTCTATAAATCTTACTTTTGGTAAAGGTTTGGCAATAGTTGTCCGAGAAGACAATTACCTCGTTATCTCCCTCCCTGTGCAGAAGAATCTCTTCTTTATTGCATTAATTAATTTGGGATTAATTAATTTATTCTTAATTCCTTCCTTGTCTAAAAAAATGCATAGAAATTGTTTTATAAATATTTCAGTGGAATAATGAAAAATAATTAAATCTTGGAACTATATAAAATTTCCTTCACATTTATAAAGTATGAAGACAAGCTCAATATAATAACTAGTAAGGTGAATCAAAATAGGGAAAAGGCTACAAAAATCATGTGATTTCTGTGTAACAGTGCAGCTAATCTAGACATCTGTGCATTTGTAGCCAACACCAATACCGTATTTCTGTTTTGAATCCTCCTTTTCTGCTGCTGCAGGACAAACTGTTCCGGCTTTAAAAACAATTGTATTGATAAATCTGAGATATCGTCTGTATAGATGGGCTTTGGTTCATGCTACAGAGCCTAGGGAATAGCATCCTTATCAGAAGTGCCTTCAGTCATTGACATTTAGGAAGACCTAGCTAAGATGAGATCATTCATCACATATACCCTGTTTCTGACATTAGTCACTAATCAGCTCTGTTAGCCACAGCCAGAGAGAGTACGAGTGAGCCTCTGGTCTGCTAGGCCATGTCTCATGTTCCTACTGTAAGCATAAATAATGCCAAGAGTCTCAAAATACTTCAAATCTGGCATCTCCTACTACAACACCTCAATAAGTGAGCTTTCAGAAGGCTTTTTCTCAAGTTAACCTGCTGTGTATTGAATGTCTTGAAAGTCTGGCCCTTTGCCTGAACTTTTTCTTTATTTGTGTATTATGAGAAGTGTAATTTAGTTTTGTCTTAAAAGTGTGTTTTCCCCAGCGCCCTATCCCTCCTCCCCCTCCCCTCCCTCCTTTAGAAATGTAGTATTTTGACATTTGAATTGGCACAAAAACCACCACAAAAATCTTTGGCCCGCTAGTAAGACATAGCAAAAAGAGCCTGGAAAAGTACACAGACAGGCAAGAACTGCTGTTATTTAAGTTAAATAAGTCTTGCCACATCTTTAAGGTTTTGCTGTGAATTACCATCTCTCTACAGTATAATGCAAAGAAAAAAGCTAGTAAAGAATTTTGATTCATATGCTTTCCACAGCCGATGACATTTTTCTCCAATTTAACAAAACAAGAAAGTGGAAGAGGATTTCTTGCCATTTGAATATTATTGGCAATTATTAAATGATGAAAGGACGTTACAGCCAGCTTTAAAATATCCCCAAAGGGAAGAGCCTGTGCTTGGTCCATTTTTCCTTTTGTTAATTTATTAAAAATTGAAAAGAAAACTGCCGTATTAGAAATACTTTGAAATTATGGTCTGTGGGCTAAAGTTGATTGCAGTCACTAAAAATAACTCAGAACACTTTTTCGTGTTAGCTGTAGAGATTCATCTTCTGGCCTGGCTGACCAGTTAATAAGTGCAGCCAGACATGTCAAATCTGAGCCTTGGCTCCTGTTTTCATTCATTAAATTTCATTAAAGAAAATGCAGACATTTGAAATAGAGTCCTGCTGTCACTTTAGCAATTTCTTTCATGGAAAGGGAATTCTGTGTGACTGCAAACGTGCCCATGAGATAATACTTTTCCCAAGTAATTTGAAGTTTAGACATCCAGGATGTATTTGTCAGAACACTCATTGGGAGTGACAAAGCCGGGCAGGCTGGTGGCCACTGATTTGGGACCAGAATCATGTGGCTATATGTGACATACCTGTTGTGAATAATCCCTAGTACATTCTAGTTCCCAGACCGTGTCCAGGAGCTTTTTCAAAAATTGGGAATTCACATTGCCCAAAATCATGCCTGTCAAAGTCTGAGTAAACACCATCCAATGATCCTGCCAGAAAGGGACTCTGTGCATTACTTACCGTGTTAGCACATACCAATCCACAGCACGGACACCTATCCCTGTGTCAAAGTTCTTGTCTTTTTCTACTCTAATTAAAGAAGGAGTAAAAATGACCAGTCAGGATCATTTGCCAATATTTTAGAGGGCTGAGTCCAGAGGAGGTAAATATAATTCCTATAGATACTTATTGTGTTCAAAACATTTCCTTCAGAAGTTATTTTGTACTTATCACAAAATATCCACACCTCAAAAAGGAGAGGAAAAATCTTCTAGACAAACTGATGTGAAAACTTCTTGCAATACACTCTGTCTTGGGTCAGCCAGGAAATCTAGAATAGAATCAAATAATATGTAGTAAGAGAAAACAGATGAAGGAAAACTCTTATATAATAATTTTATTTAGTGAATAAGGACAGCATTTTAAAAAATCTATAATATGGATCATGTTAGTAATTGTACTGTAAATATTATTTCAGTGCTTTAAAGAGGAGCTGTACACTTAATAAACAGACCTTGAACAACGTTCTGTTCTAGAACCTTAAGTATTTTGAAAGTTATTGGTAAGAAATATGCTCAAATCATCTCCTACATGCTCAATGTAATTCGACCTTTTTGTAACACTGCAGGACTCTTGTTCAGTGTTATCTAATAAGCTTTGGAAAATTCTTAAATATCAAATGAAAAACAGTAAAATGGAAATATAACATTATAAATAGGAAAAAAGGAGAAAAATTTAGAACACACATCTTTACACTAGGAAGGGGTTAAAATCTAGATGATAGGACAAGACAGTAAACGAACCAGGAAAATTAGGAAACTTGGACAGAATTAATGTATTTCAAAAAAGATAAATGAATGAATAGAATAAATTACCAGTAAAGGCAATTGAAACAAAGATTATAAATAAAATATGAAAGATAAAGTATAAATGAGGTTGGAAGACTTAGATTTATTTCCTAAGAAAGAGGAAAGTGAATGATCACACAGGGAAAAGAGGGAAAAGTAGGAAGGGGAGACTCATATGTTAGAAATGAAAGGTTGCGATTGCATTCAATAATTTACTTTTCATACTTTATTGAAGTAATTATTAAAGATAATTTATAATATGTAATTAAGAAACAGTAGTCAAGATGATTTTTTTTCCCTCACAATTTGGAAAGACCCCTTGACAAAATGGAAAATCGTCAAGGAGAGCAGCAGCACAAATAAAGACCGTTATGTATAAGCGAAGCATGAGGTACTTTACCTGGAGAAGTTACAATGTAAATATTTACAGAGAACAGATGAATGTGAGGGCTCCAAACATAAAATAAAAGAGTAATAATAAATACCCTGCAAGTTTGAAAGGTCAAAAGTCTCTCAGACACAGATTAAATTTTCATGGTGTTTTTGCTAGAAATATGACTGTGTTCCCTTAACAGAACCATGACCTCTATTAATTTGTGTTCTAAATAGAGGAAAAGCAATGCATAACAGGCTTTTTATTGTTGCAAAATAAAAATGAGTATGTTAAAATTCTTCCATACACAACAGACAATTTATAAAACTTTATGAATATTAAGTTTTATTCCTCAATTCCTTTTTTCACATTCAATGTCATAATCTTTATGAGTAAAAAGGTTTGCTGTGAATTATTTGCAAACGTCCAATAGAATACCACACTCGTTTTTAAAAAAATTATTTTGTAGTTGAAGAGAACAATTTTACTATGTAAGGATATGCAGCATCATTTGAAAAAAGAGAAAACAGGGATCTAACACTGAAATAAACTGACTTTAGTGGGATGGTGCCTGTGTATAAAGATACTTTTGTTCCTAATCCTAGTAGTGTTAGTGCCTTGGGCGATATGTTGCAGAATAGAAAGAATTTCACTATTGCAGTCAGTGCCAGAATACTAAGACATCAAGAACACTAACCTCCACCAAATCTTTTAAAGTTGATGTTTTTTAGCTCTGTGTTTTGGCTTTCTCAAGGGCATATTGCTTTTAATGTTAATTTATTTGCAGTCTTTTATCTCCATTGGAAGAATCAATGCCATTTAAAACTCAAACCTCCTGGAGGGGAAACAGCAGAAGATGCGTTAGGTATAGTCCAGAAAAAAATTTCAATCAGCATAGCATGAAAATATACAAAGACCCTGAATTAATTTCTGTCTCCTCACAACTGGTAGCCCACAGCCTGAAGATTATTTTTCTCTGGCAACATTTTCCTCAAAAGAAATGTGTAAAATTTCAATGTCATTCCTAGTCCTGCACAGTCCTGTGTTTACCAGCCGTTTTACTCTGGCAGAGAGCAGTAATAGGGTAGCTCTCTTGCATGTGTGAGTGACCCAGTAGAGATCACTGGGCTAAGTTACCAAGGCAGGGGCGTGACTGAGATTCCTTTACTGCAGCTGTGCCATATTTCTAGCCCTGTGGTTTGAATGGAAGCTTATCACCTACAGCAGGGACTAAAGCAGTAAAGGGTGAAACTCAAGCTTGCAGGTGACATTCCAGAGCTGGAAGGTGTCTGGTCTAGCAGAATTGAGCTAACTCAGGTTTTGCCTTAGGTGTTCATTATCACGTATATATAATGCTTCAAATAATTGGAAGCAAGTTAAATGTAAATATTCCCAAATGTTAGATTCAACTTAATGAGACTATTTTGTCAAGGCTGCCTTTACAGACAGTGGAGGGGAGCAGTTTGACAAGGCTGATTACAAGCATCTAAAATTAGATTTTTATTCTGAATCAACTACAGAAGAAATCACTTTTTTAAATGGCTGTAAACAAAACCTACACAGGCTACTTTTGATAATGCAAAAGATAGACTTTGTGAATACTTTACATAGTCTCCTCCTTAAGTCTCATAATTTGGATATCTTGGCTATAGCTTTGGGTTTTATTTACTCTGTTGTGGGGCATTATTTATTGAAGGAGAGCACTCATTGTGCTGTTGAATTCCTTGGAAATAATATTCAATTTTAAACACTTGACCTATAAAGGCTTTTCAGGCCAGCAGGGTTTTGGTAGTGGAGGGCTACTGGGGTGGCTTCTATGAGAAGTTGCTAGAAGCTTCCTCCTACATCCGACAAAACCAGTGCCAGCTGGCTCCAGGACAGATCCACTGGTGGCCAAGGCCTAGCTCATAAGCCATGGTGGTAGCACCTCTGGGATAACAGACTATGGTGGGGGAAAACTGCAGAAATACAGCCAGAGAACATGTGAGAGGAGCAGCCCTGCAGACACCCGGGCCAGCGAAAAAGCAGTGGCAGCAGGTGCTGCAGGGGCTGGAGCTGAGATTCCCCTGCAGTCTGTGGTGCAGACCACGGTGAGGCAGGATGTGCCCATGCAGCCCATGGAGTTCAGTTGGAGCAGACATCCACCTGCAGCCTGTGGAGGACCCCAGACTGGAGGAGGCTGCAACTCCATGGGAAGCCTGCGCTGGAGCAGGTTTCCTGGCAGGACCTGTGGGCTCATGGAGAGAGGAGACCACTATGGATCACATTTGCTGACTTGTGACCATATGGAGGGCCCACTGGAGCAGCCTGTTCCTGAAGAGCTGCACCCTGGAAGGGACCAGTGATAGGGGAGTTGGTGAAGAACTGCAGCCCATGGGAGGGACTCACACTGGAGAAGTTCATGGAGGACTGTCTCCTGTGGGAGGGACCCCACACTGGAGCAGGGGAAGGGTGTGTGGAGTCCTCCCCCTGAGGAGGAAGGAGCAGCAGAGGAACTGTGATTAACTGTCTTGGAATAAACTGCTGAAAAGTGTCCAGTGACTGTGTTAAAGGGTTTGCATTGTCTGTAATAAGAGCTTTGGTAATGATATAGTTAACTCTATAGTTATTATAGAGTTAATAACTCTATAGTTATTTTTTTATTAAAAAACAAAACGCAAAAAAAAAAAAACCAACAAAAAAAACCCACAACCTAAACAAAACAAAACAAAACAAAAAAAAGTTGAAGAAATAATGCCATTTTAGTATGAGGAAATTCAGATTATTGTAGAGGTGTGCCTTTAGGATGAGATGTAACATACCATTCTATTTCCATATACTGTCAATAAAAGGAAATCTAGCTGATTAGCTCAGATGTAAATGTTTACCTCTGAGCTTTTGAAGCATACCCAGAAGTCCACCCGAGTGTGGTGTAAAGAAGGCCTGTTTGCAGATCCCTGTCTCTGACTGCTTACAGACTCATCCAGTGTTTATAACTAGTCTTACTGCTTTTGAGACAAGTACTTTGTTTCGTTCCTGGCTGGGAAACCCACCAAGATGTAGGTATTTTTGATTAATATATTTACATTGGTTGAAAGGCGTGTTGTAGGAGACTCTGTATTTTCTATGCTAATAGCGCTCTGGTCATGCTCACTAATCCTTTGTTTCATTGTGCCAGAAATCTTTCCTATGCAAATCAAGTCACAGGGGCACTTTAACATGTAAATTACAATCTGCCTCACATGTGAGGAATTGATCGATTTTAAATTCCTTGTCTGTGGGGAAGTAATGAATGGTACTTATTTAACATAGACTGCTACACTAGGTGCATCTCCAGTACTTAGTAGCACTCTATACCAAGTCTAACATAGTGCTCATAGTCTTGAGAATACAAAAGAAAAGGACCAAAAATCGATGATAAATGTATTTCTTTTCCTCTTTTCTTCAGTAGCAATCCTGATAGAACATTTAGTGGTCTAGGATTTTTGCTGAGAATATGGTACTGTTCTTTCATTGTGGAGTGAATGCTTACTCCTAGGGGAAAATGCTACTGAATATTTATTTATAACTAAATTTAAAACATTTCACGTTAAAAAATGAAAAATAGAAAATTTGTCAACTCAGAAGAGAACTGATTCACTAAATGACAATATGGTATGCACAAAATCAGAAGCAGAAAAAATTAGACAAGCTAAATTTGTGAAATTTAAACATATAGAAATTATCAAATATGCAACCTGGTGTATAAAAATAATGAGAAAAAATATATGACCCAAATTTATTTAGGTGAAAATTTAAGCGAACTTCAGGAGAATGTGGGGGTTTTTGAGGGAAAAAAATACCTGATACTAAAATAAGTATCAAAAGATAAAATGCTGTGGACTGTAATTATCAAAGAAAGGTCACAGATCCAAGGATGTATGTGGCCATATCAATATGAATGTATTATGCTGGAAAAGATAGATTTTTTTTCTTTACCATGAAAATAAAAGGTTTGTTTCAATTTGATTTAAGTCAAAACCTGAAATTTAACCTAAAGATTTAGCACATGATAAAGTGTTTTCATGCTTTGCTCTAGCCGTTTTCTCTGTCTGCAGTGTGGTCTACTCTCCTTTTAATAGTTAATAATTAATTTCTACCTAAGTTTGTGTGTCATTCTGCATTCCATATCTGTTTACACTAAAGAATGACACATGTGAATGGGGATAGTTTTAACAAGATGAGAGCTCTAGATGATTTTGATTGGTAAAGAACATAGTTAGGCCTACTGGGTTTATCATTACAGAGAATATAAATATCTAGGTACATTTTATGGTGCAAAATTGTATTGTAAGTTCACTTTTTTTAGCACTTAAAATGGAAAGATTTCCTATTAAAAAATGCACACCAAAATCAACAATGTGACTTTTCTGAAGTTTTTCTTTTATCTAAAGACAAAAGTGTGGTGCAGTGCTGTTAAGGAGATCAGAAAAACATTTACAAGTGGAAAACATCTGATATGCCATGCTTGGAAGGCTGGAAGAATTTAAAGTATTTAACAGGTTCTGAGAAGCATTATGCTCAAACCATCCGAGAAGGAAACTAAGTCCATGTAAAATTAAAATCCAAATAATCTTTGGAATTTTATATACATATATATGAGTAATTTTACCCTTTTCCCCCATGACCCCTTCCCCCAACCAAAATATGGAAATAGCTCCTCTCATCTGTTAGTGATATGTAACCAAACCCACAATACTTAATTTTCAGATCTTCTCAAATTCTCCAGACTGAGAAAACATAATAAAATTTTGCAGAAACATTTTGAGGAATGAGAACCAGCTCACTGAATGTAAGCGTAGAATATGAAGGACTACATCAAAGTAAGTAATATCCCTTTATGAAGAGAAATAGGCATTTGCAGGGCATGAATCATCTGTTTCTAAAATAGGTCGAAAGATTTGTGCTTTCAAATGCTCATTTTTCTTCTTTGACTAAAAATGGAATTTCAGTTGCATGACTCAAGTGATTCAGACACCATAGGTGTCTAAAATGAGGTTAAGAGTATATTGCCCATAACTCTTTTAATGAAATTATTCATTTGAAAAACACTTTTATAAAGATGAAGTTGCATTATCATCTCTCACTTGCCATACAGGTATGCCCAAGTGTATCAAAATTTTTTTTGTTGGGCTACAGCTACAGCATATTTTAAAACTACTATTTGAAAATATTAGATTTCAAATTATTAGGTTGGATAAATTATTGCATTAATAATTTTCTAAAGTCTTCTCTGGTACAAAGGGTTTTTCCCACATTTGGCTAAAAAACCGGTTGTAGAACTTGTATCTCTCTCTCACTCACACACATAGTACTCTTTCTGAAAATGTTTGACCTTGCACAGGCAATTGACAGATTATTCCTGTTTCTTTGCTTTTATAGGAAATATGCTTGAGATTTTTACCCCCGCCCACTTTTCTCCATGTAGCAGCTTTACACAGATGAATGTGAACAAACAGAATCCTCAAATACCATCTTTTCTACTGTGGCCACAGGGGTCAGATTTAACTCAGCTAACTTAGGTCACCACTGCAATTTTCTGTAGCTCAATTATTTGCTATAGCCTTCATTTGTAATCAGTAGTGAGAAATGGGTGTTCTAGGGCATTATTAAATTAAATATGAAATTCCTGTAGACTAATCAGTCCTGAGAAGTACCTTTTTCTCATTTATTGAAAGAAACTTAATATGCCAATCTCAGTGATAAGGCAACTGTACACTTCTCACCAAAAATGATGCAAGGAGCAAACTTTTGAACGGGAATCGGTGCTATCTAAGTTCTTGGTTCTGTATTCCAGCTGGATCTCTCTTGCCAGAGAGGCAGAACATGTCTGAATAGGATGACTGAATGGGAGCTGGGCAATGTCAATAAGTCTTGGGGGCCAAGACTTGTTTTCTTACTTTGGCCTACACATAAATATTTACTTTGCAGATTGTCTGCATTTAGTCAAAAGAATCCCACCAAAGGTCTTTCCTTATATTTATAGTATCGTGGACAACAGGGCAATGTCAAAATTGCTTAGTTTCCCAGGGAAAAAGAAAAATCAATTTGCTCTGTCCAGCCTGTAGGAAAATGTTTGTTTGATATTCTTAATTCATACAGCACAACTGGCACTACTACTACCCTAGATGAAGCCTATCTGAAAACATGGCATCTATAAGAAACAGACTTTCTTCACATCAGTAATTGCAAGCATGAGGAAAAACAGAAAGAAATGCAAGACTGAAGTAAAACAGAAGATATTTAGTGGTATGGAATGATTGTTATATGTGTGATGTCTGATTGGGAAATAACTAGGAAAAGTGACTCTTAGAGGTACAAATAAATTCACAGTTGTCAAGTTTTGGCTGCTCCTGGCATGACATTTTCCCCTCTCTTTAATATGCCAGTTCATATAAAGCTGTAATAAAATGCATAACATCTTCAAATAAACAGCTTGAGGACAAGTGTGGCATTCAGTGGTAATTTAAGCTTTGGTGGTGATGCAGTAGTTAGAAATGTTAGAGAATCATACCTTAGTACATTACATTACTGTAGATAGTAATTTAAATTTGTTCTTCTCTTTATGGGCCATGCAACTCTTGTGATGGATGCCAATTTCTTAATTTAACATTTTTACAGTACTTCCCTGGTGCTGATTGATTCTGTTTAGTTAGATGCTTCTGAAAAGCACAATAAGATGATATTTTGTGCCCTTTCCCCCAGCATTTATGGCAAAGTTATAATGTTAGTAATTCACTGTTTTCCCACAGTTATTTAGTGGTTTTTCTCTTTTGCTGTAAAAAATATCTTCAAAAGATTTGATAATCACTCTGAGAAAGGTATTTTTTGCATTCCATAAGAATTCTTTAGAGTTTGACTTTATTAGGATACCTATTTCATGTTAAATCCATTATACTTTTTTAAAGTAATTTTAAAAAGTGCCAATGTACATTTTGAATTTTCTTGCAAAAATGTTCACACTCCTATGTATCCAAAATGAGAGTGAAAAAGACAGTGGTGGATTTTCATTCCATTCTCTTCTAGGCAAATCCTAACTGCTTGCAAAGGAACCTAAAAGAAATGCTGTAGCTTTAGAAACCATTTAAAGGATCTTTTCTAGGTCAATTGTAGTGTATGAAAAGGTGGTGACAGTACGAAGAAGTGACCTTTATTTATGATCTTTAAATGCTCTTGATAGTTTCAAAATAAGTTTCACAGCTTCAGTGATCTTGTGGAAGGGTTTTGTTTTGTTTTGTTTTATTTTGTTTTATTTTGCTTTGTTTGCTAGTGTTTGAAGGTTTAGACAATATAAGGTCAATAAGGGACTTGTTCTGACTCTGTACCCCTTCATTTCTGCTGACATGAGCAGTATCGAGACTTCTGCCCTTTATAGTAAAGAGTTGGGTTTTTAAGAGCACAGTATATCATGCACAAAATTTTTGAGGCTGTTTTTCATGCTTACATCTTTAAAAAAGATGTGCTGTATACTCTCCAAAAGATGAAAAGAGGGCAAAGAAAATGCCATCCAAATAAATGCATGCCAAAATATATTTACAAGATCCTTCAGAAACATGCTCTAGTGGTTTTATCTCTTCTTTTGATTAATTCTCTTTGTGTTTGCTTATATACACATTTGAGTGGTTAAGGAAGTGTGTAAGAAGAGGAGTTTGTTTCTATTGTCATAGTTTGATGTCTATTCATCAGTCCATAAAGCTTTGTCTAGTACTGTTGTTATTTTTTTGTGTTTCTAAAAATCACGGTACAATGAGAATATATATGTTCCTATATATTTATTTATCTGTGTATATTTTAGTAAGGGGATTATTTTGCCTGGGCCGGCCAGAGGACACCTGCTTGTTGACACGAAAATGTGTCTGCACCTCTTTGCTGCCAGCATGGGGTTAGAGTGTATTTCTGTGAAAATAAGCTCCTTACTATATTTATATTTGCCTGATATCAAATGACTCAATAACAGCATCACCTTGTGTAGCTTGGAAAAACTATACCATTTTGGGTGAACAAAGTGCTATTGCATTGATAAAAAACAGGAGAGGTGCTGTTCATTATATTTTAGCAAATGAGGAGTTTAAAATCCATCAGATTGTCATGTGTGAGACAATAACGTGATTTACATATTAAAATGCCCCTGTGGGTGGATTACCATGGAAAAGATCATTGCATAGTAGGGCTGTTTTTCCCCTTCATCAAAATCTCTTTTATAATGTCTCTTAGAGAAACAAGTGAAGTGAAAACTGTCTTTATTATATATCTCATTTCATTTCTCTTGTCTTTAAAAATCAGAGAAGTTGAAAGCACAATGAAAAAGTAAAAAAAAAAAAAAAAAAGAAACCTTAAGAAATAGGAATAAAAATCCCTGACAGACTGAAAACAGTTATGGAAAGAGGATGGAAAAGGTGGAGCAGAGGAAGAGAGGAATGTATTCTGAGTTTAACAATACATGACTTGAGTTTGCACAAGCAGAATAGGCCTAAAAAAATTATGTTAAAACCCAAACTGGAATGATTGTTCCAAGATCAGCTACTGTCATGTGTACAAGGTCAACAAACAAGAACCTATTTATTTTACAAAAAATTTAGTCCTATGACTGCATTTTTCTTTTCCGCTTATCTATTAAGAAGAACAGTAAAATTGCGTGGGTAGACAAAAGAGGACGGAACTATGTAGACTGTAGTCCTACCATATAGAATGTATAAGACTTTGATTGAAAGAAGTTTTTGGTGTAGCAATCAGTCATGCATCTCAGATTTTATAGTCTCATAATTTCAGAATGACTGCTTTTGTCTGACAGATAAATGCTAACAATGACAGTTCTTGGAGTTAGAATTTCCATCTGTAAAACATATCCACATATATGGATGTCTGCATAAAAATTTAGTCCTTGGGCCTCCATAGAACTGATGCTACAAAAGCTTCTGGAGAAGTGTCCATATATGTCTTTTAGGCAAAAGAAGAGAATAATTTGAAAAGTGGGCAATGGAGACCTAAATTTCCTCACAGACTTATTTCGTGGCAAGACTGCAAACACTGGTGATTTTTGATTGTCAGTATGGTTGCAACGTTTTGTTTGGTGTGGGGTTTTCTGTGATTTTTTTTGTTTTGTTCTGTTTTGGTTTGGTTTGGTTTTCTTGTGTATGTGTATTTTTTAGTGCTGGTGGTTTTTTTTCTTTTCACAGCACAGACTTCAGTACCTTTTCTGTGACTTACATCCACTTTCTTTAATGAAGCAACAAAATGATGATTCATACAATGAAGCTTGGACAGTTTCCTAAACTGAAGTCTGTGGACTGCCTATGACTTGCAGAAAAGTCATGCTTTTTCTGTAGAGAATGCTGCTGATGATGTAATCCAGACCTCTTGTTTTTCTTTTCTCCTTATAAATCATACTAAAATGAAAAAGAAATCATCATATTTGAGGTATCAATTGCCTAACATTATGGCCTGATGTAAATGATTGCTACTGTGTCTAATCATTAGTTAGTTGTTAGTAGTCAATGTGAACAGAGGGTGGTCCATGAGACAGATTCAATGTTTAAACACATTCTAAAGAGAAGTTTCTGGAAACCTTATCTTTTGAAAATTAAATTGAAGCTGACAAAATGTCTCTGCACTGGCTGCCACAAATTCCTAAAGCCTCTAGCTGCTGATATAGAGATTTTTTTGAGATTGTGTATTCTTGAGGCAAGTTTAATAAAAACATTCTAGTTTTGTATAATCAATCTTTTTGTCTGTGTGTTTGCTCTGATCCAAAACCTATTAAAGTCAATTAGAGTGACTGTGTAAATGAAATGATGCAATGATAATGTAAGAGTCATTGTGCTGTGACTTGCATTAAGCTCTAAGCCAAGTTCTTGTAACTCAGCTATTTCCATAAACCTCAGCAGATTTGGACTGACCGAGTGATCATTCAGTTAATGAAAATGTCATACTCTATCTGTTGATAAATCTCTCTGTGAAATAGTTTCTAATAGTACAGGGGATTTTCCATGTCTTGCCTCTAAAATTCCTTTTGTTTGTTGATTGTTAGTGGTCTATATCAAGTAACACTGATATTCTTTGACTTGTTATAAAATGAAAATTATACTTAACATTAAAAATTATTATCATATTGATGACATAAGAAATGAATAAATCTTCATTATACTGTATTGGCTTGGTGCATAGAAACTCTGTCTAGTACATGCTTAGGAAAAAAATGGGGATTTTTTTTGACTCCCATTTTAAAGAAAAGACTACTTAATTTAAATTGGCTGTTCTAATTTGAAATCTGACATTTCCTCTTAGGAGAAAACATGATATATACATGGATGGAGAAAGAAAAAAAATCAGAAGCTAAGAAGAAAGTGGATTATGAAGATAGATGTCAGTTAATTTGCTAAAAGACTGCAAGGATGTGTGACATGATCACTGCTACAAGCACAGGGTCTCTAGGCTTTTAAAAAGATTTGGTTCTTGTTTGTTTGTTTTCATTTTTTTCCAGTGTGGTACAGTCAAATGTTCTTCTCTTGGTTCAGCATTGATTTTAACATGAAATCAAAGTGTTAAGAAGGTAGAAAACTAAATGGCAAAACTGGAACACAGAAGATTGATGGAGCAATAGAAAAAAAGGATAAGGAGTATTAGAAAGAAGGCTGTTTCCATTTGTTTTTAAGGAACAATGTGAAAGAAAATCTGTTATTTGGTTTCCTCTCTGTAGCCTTGCTACAGTTCACTTCAACCTGCTTAGGACTTCTAACTCAATGTTCTTCAGGCACAAAGATCAAGAGTCTTGCAAGCAGCTGTGTCTTGGTTTTGAAAGACAGGTGCCTGCCAAGGAAGGCAGAAGCTTCTCTTAGAATAGAAAAAAAATGCAAACCCCATCCCTCCAAATTATTTAAAGGGGCTCTCAGGCAAAGATATGAGGATAAAAATAACAGTTCTTTAATATGCATAAATAAAATAAAGTAAAACAAAACCCAACAAACTAAAACCTAATAGGAAAATTAGAACAAGATGCAGTATTAAACAAAAAGACAAACCCTGACAGTTAGAATATAACCTGACACCCTGTCAGTCAGGGTGTTGGTAGCAGTCCAGTTCGAATGGTGGCTCCAGTAGTGCTCCTGGAGTGACAGATAGTTCTACTGAATCAGAGATCCTGTAGAAGGGCAGAGTTTTCCTCCAATGGTCCAATGGTGATGTTGAAGGGTCTGGTCCTTCCTCTGGGAATCCAGTGGGAGAGAAGGCTGCTCCTCTGGGAGTGCAGTAGAAGGCAGATGCCTGTTCTGTCCAAATGCCCAGATTATATCCAGGTGGGAATGCTTGGCTCCTCCCCCTGGGCGGAGCATCTCACAATGGGCTGATGTCATTCTCTGAGTCATGGGGTGGGTCCTTAATGGCCCATTAAACAGGAATGTCTCCCGGAGGGAGTTATCTATGACTCATGGGGCAAGGTGTTAATGGCCCATTAACAGGCGATAGTCCGGGGGAGGAGGCAAGAAAAACACTGCCCCTCCTGATTTAACAGTTCATGAAGATGGAGATAGAATACAGACCTTCTGGAACATTCTTATATTGTAACTTAGGACAAGCTGTTACTCATATCACATATTTCAGATAAGGAAAAGTCAAATATTTGGTCTTAGCTAGATGCTACCCTGTAGAGCCAGCACACTTGCTCTCCAAAGTGTCTTCTCCCATTCTAAAAGGTTTAGGCCAGTTGTTCTGAATGTAATTTTTAGTAGAGAGGTTCATCTCTTTAATAAGGATGTTTTTTCTTCTTTAACTCTGAAATCAAAGTTCAGTTAGATATGTGTTTCTTAGGTAGTTACATCTAAGTGAAAAATCCCATTGCTCAGGAAGAATTTGACTCTGAGCATGTATCTACAATAAAGTATCAGTATTGCCCTGAGTAAGATTCCTCATCATTTCCCAGTCAGGAGCTTTTCTCTGAGTATTACAATTGCCACAGGAAAAAATTTCATCAGATTTATCAAGTAGAGACAGAATGCTAAAGAGCACCTCGCAGCACCTTAGGGTCCTATTTTTTGTCAATGGAAAGTGCAAGCTTAAGTCTCTTTAGAATATTTTTATAAATTGCATTCAAGAGATTCTAAGGTACCATTGAAAGTGCTGCAAAAATATTAGAACAAGACAGTAACTTGTATATTTCTTTCAGTAATAATCTTGACATCACACTGGGTAAGATAGAGTGCTGCTAGCAGAACTTCTGCCTTTATTATGACAGACCTTCTTCTGCTTGTCTAGTACTGCTGGTGTGCTAATACTAAGGGGGTCTCTCATTCATTCCTTTAATAAACATCCTGTCTGAGCATGAAACACTAGGGCCACAGTACATATTCTGTATTATTTAAATTTATCTTTATAATCTTTCTTTAATTGCCTGTTATCAAGAAAATAGCATGAAAACGAACACACAAGCAAAATATGCCAAAGCTTCAAAATTTGAGTCAGGACATTTTTTGGCAATGTAGCAAATTTGGACTAATTATTGTACAGTGCTAAAGGCATTCTCGTCAAAAGCATGATGAAATTCTTTCCTCCCATGTTCCCATTAATTTACTTTTACCTCTGCATAGTTTCTGCTAATATCACTGTGACTCTGTTTTAACAGAATCTGAAAAAAAAAACCCTGACCCACACCACCTCAGGAGAAATTCTTGAGGTTTTTCTGCAAAACTCTTCAAAATTTTCAGTGTATGCATACAGTATGTGGTGGGAACTGCAACATCTTTGAAAGTGACTATTGGCTTCACTGAGATAGGATTCATTTTGGGGAGTGGAGTTAGGTATATCCCCATCTTCTTCATATCTCTTCCTTTAGGAGCACTGGGGGTCCTGGGAGAGCAAAGAAGGGACATTCCATATGTCTAACAATTCTGATTGGTTTTTATTTATGTGGGATACTCAGAGAACCATAGAATACCAGGTTAAAAGTCACAGCAAGGATGATCTGATCCAAGTCCTTTCGGCAAAGGCATGGTCCAAACAAGATGACCCAGTACACTGTCCAGCTGAATCTTAAAAAAGTGTCCAGTGTTGGGGAATCCACCATTTTCATCGAGAGTTAATTCCAAGAGCTGATTATTCTAATTGATAAAAAATTTCCTCTGGCATTCAGTTAGAATCTCCCCAGGAGGAACTTGTCCCCATTACACTTCACCTTTTCTACATGACTCCTTGTAAAAAGAGACTCACCATTTGAAGATTTTTTTTTTCTGCTTGTTCTCATCTTGAGAGGCAGCTAAGGAACATTACTGTTTTGATTTTCCTGGTTTGTTCCCCCGTTGCTTGCAATGGGTTGCCAGTTTGGACCCCTCCCTGGGGTCTGTTTAAAGCCCACTTCACCAAGGTGGGCAGCCCTGCTACCATAAGCTGCCTTGCTATCCATCATAGGATGGGTTAAAATTCAACACTATTGTTTCTGCTTTTTGGCATGGAAACAAAGTTTGATTTGCCCCTATATGTGTATAGAAGAAAGCATATAATGATTAAGTTAGCATGCTCAAATAGAGAAGAGAGAAGCAGAAAAAAAAAAGAAAAAGAAAAAATATGTACCTAAAAGATATCTCCTCTGAGTTCATACATTTTTAAGCATCACACTTAGTAATAAAATAAAGGTTTTCATTTTACTTGTCTCCTAATCAGCTATCAGAAGAAACTCCCAGAAGTTTTTGTGTTGACTTTCAAAGGCTTCGTAGGCTGCTAAAGCTGCACATATTTCTATAGAAGACAGGAATTATATGCCTTACAAGCCAAGATTTTGCTGGTGCCAACTGGGGCAAGCTGTACAGTTGCTGTGTGAGATATCTGTAATAAAATTTTACTTACCTAGGGGGACAACTGAACCACAGGTTTCCATCCTTCTTCTGTTGCTGTTGCTGTGTGTGTGATCTCTAGTGCATCATTTTTTCTGTTGCCATAAACATAGCTTACCAAAAAAGTATCTTCAGTAAATATTTTAGATCAGGCTAATACAGTCTCTATCTCAGTATTTCTTTACAATTGAATTCCAGGCTTCTGAGTGACACCAAAGAAAACAGAACCATTTTGTTTCAGTGAATGAAATAAATGAAATACACTAATTCATATGAAGCTCAAATAGTGGCAACTGAGGTTTTCTCACACCTCCCACCCTCCTTAATTTTCTTTTGAGGGAAGAATTCACAGCAGCAGTTTTAGATGTGCAGCTGAAGCACAAGGGTAATTTCATTTGACTGTTGAAATAAAACAGCATTGACACATACTTGGGTGGAAAAGCATAGAGGGAGATTGTAACCATACTGAGGCTATCTCACGTAAAATCTAGAATTCCTCTGCCAACAAACAAGCAAACAAAGGTTTTTGATTTGCTGCACTTTACTTAAAATCAAAGCCTTCCTTGGATTTTATGGATTGAACCTCTCACATCATTGGAAGCCAGTTTTAATTTACCAAAATGGCCTCTGAACTGTAAAGAGATGGAAGATAGGATGCAATTTGTGATAGCTAAATAACAGCCACAATTTCTCAGATTTCCAATAAAATCTACACAGACACATATCTCAAGCTATTTTTACTTTTAGGCATTCTAAAGATAGATGGAATGATAATGACTTACATGTATCACCACACTTTTCATACAGAAAGATTAAAAATATATGTCATAAAATAAACATATAAAATAGCCTGAGAAAGGGCAGACACAAAGTTCCATCTGTATTATAAACTCTGTAAATACTAAGCACTGAGCACCACTACAAAAATGCATAATGGAGAGTCAAGAAGATTATTGTATATAATTGAAAAACTGCAGCAGGGAATCTGGTTTGTGTTAAATTACTCATGTTGAATTATTTTGCTCTATTCTACCCAGGTTCTGATACAGCCCTCACCCATGTAAATGTGAGTATACCCCACAAGATCATTAATTGATGTGACTAGCATTTTTCACATCTTATTCCCAGTCCTTTCTTTCAAGTGAAAAATTATCATAAGTTTTTTGACCTAGGAAGATGCATATACATGTATAATTCATGCCTGAGATGCCATAGATATTTGTAATTGAAAATAAGATCAAGTGAACTCTTACTGGATTTGAAATGGCAGCCACTGAAATTCATTTAATGATCACAGTATCTCGGAATTTCTTCTGTGCTTTGAGAGGGGACCACAGACATCTTTATATAAACATATTTTGTTCCAGACTGGAGCTGCTGTTTTACTTGGTGATTGGTTTGGTTTTGTGTTTGTTTTGTGTGTGTGTGTGTGTTGTTTTCAAGTGCTGTTTCCTTATTTACAGTAGCATAGGAGTTTCACTGTGCAATACTGCACTAAGATTCATTGGTATTTACCTCAGAGGAATATATGAACTATGGATAATCGCAGTGGTTAGCAGAATTCAGCAATGCTATCAATTGTCAATATAACAGAATAATGATAATAATAAAAAAGAGAATAGAATGACTGTGTATCACTACTTTTTTGTTTTTAGGTTCATGTTGTGATGCCCTTTATAGATCTAAGAGTTTTTCAAAAGACTTTCTTATTTAACTATATTGACTTACACTGTTTTCATTAGTAACTAAAAACTCCAACTGGCATAGAATGGTTAATTGTAAGAGTTTCTTTATTGCCAACTGAATATTTTATTTTTTACTTCATCTTTAGTTTGTAGTTGGATATTTGAACTGTGAGGAATCTGTCAAGAAAAGTGAAACTAATTATTACCTTTTCTCCCATAACATAGTAATTTGAGAAGCTGGTGATGAAGCACTGGAAAAGAAAATGAGAAATTGAAGAGGGCTGCTGGAGGATACAAAGAGATATCAGGCAGATCTGGAAAGAAAGCCTTGAAAAATAGATTTTATGAGATAAACGGAGTAACATGAGAAGAAAAAGATCTCATTAATCTCTCATGTTTTTCTCTCTTTACAGATTGAGCACTAAAACAGAAATAATGCAGCTGTTTTGAGATAAGCAGTTTTGTTGCAAATAGGAGTCTGAGGAAACAGTTCGGTGAGCACCAGAGTGTTATAGGGATAAGGATGCAGATTCTCCCTTAGCTCAGCCTTTCAAACTATTCCAGCCTACTGTGATTGTTCTTGAAAGGATAAGAGAGGCAGGACTCCCAGACCAATAAATCATTTAGAAAAATCTGTTATATTAAATTTAAAATGGAGGGAAAAAAAAAACCCTAGTCCCTCTGTTGCAGTAATTCTGCTCCATTGTTGATTTACTCTATTCTAGCTTTAGGATGCATCCTACATGCTGTTTTGAATTTGACAATTTGATGGAATGTACTGTAGGGAGGATTTTCCCTGATGTTTAAAAAAATACAAAAATTACAACATTTTTGTTACTAACCTGTCATCTAATAAAGATTAGATTAGTAGTGGTAAACCTAAAAGATACAACTCCTTTAAGATCAGATTTGAAACTTCCAAACGGATGTAGAATTTTACCTTTAATAGCAGTTTCAAAGGTCAAGGAGAAACTAAGGGTGGATGTATACATTCTGATGACATTGGCTAAATTGTGGATATCTATTTGATGTCCTGTCAAGTGGATTGAGATGTCTTTCAGAACTGGTCCCCCCTCTTTTCTACTCTTGTTCTGCAGTTACCCTGGGAGTCATCCAGACTTTAAGGTTCTCAAGGTCAAAGTTAATCAAAACCAACTTACTGCTCTCCACTAATTTAGTATCTGCACTGTTTGTTCCTTACCTCAAAGACATGTAATATTTCTGCAATATAAACTAGCACTGCCTGCTCTGCTCTGAACTGCAGTACCATAATGCTGTCGACAGCCAAAGGAACATGTTTTTAGCATGTTTATCTGGTTACTATGGCACAGTCTGAACCTGCTCTAACAGCGAGAGACGTGATGTGCTCCTTGAGTTAGCTCTTCTGTCTCTGTATTGTTACTGCTGGAGCATCCACAGCTCCAATAGACCTGGCATGTTGATTTTGAACTGGAAGGCTTCAATGGTCCTTCCTACTTGCATTTTAGCAGACTCCATCTAGGGTTCTCAAAATGAAGACTGAATTTTGTGGTGAAGCAATTTCAAGAGTCTTGGTCCATTTATCGGCAAGTCAGCTCACACTTTGTGTTAATGAGAGACATAAGTCAATATATTTTCCCTTTAATGCTCCCCAAAGTTGTGTTACAGTGGTTTCTAAGTGAGGAAGCACATCTACAGATTGTAACTGTGAACTGGTTTTGGCTTGATCCATGAAATAAAATATGGACCTAGATAAAACAAAGAGTAATATTCCTTCTGGATGTGAATTGTCTCATAGAAGGAGAGTGAGAAAAAGGATAATGATGTGCAGAAAATGCGTAAAGAAAAAAGTCTAAAAGCCAAGGAATTAATGAAATTGTGTCAGACATAAACAAAGAAAATGAATTCTAAGAATTCTCAGATTTTGATATAGATTTTCACCAAGAAATGTAAGCTTTCTCCAACAACCAAAACATGCAAATACTTAAAATTAAGTTTTTTTCACAGAAAAAAACTGCTTCCTAGGGAAATACTAAAAAACTCAACCCTGTATCAACTAAAAAACCATTGACCTGAATCAGGCTTTGAGACTGAGGGAAGAACTGCATTCAGCCTGTGGCAGCACTGCTGTATCACATTTAATTCACAGCATTTAATGTATAATTTTCTTTCTTGCCCACTAGTTTCAGGTATTTTCTCTATAGACATTTGAATGAATACAAAGTGTGTCATTCATTCGGAGAGACACAAGAGACAGCTGCTTTAATGCTCTTCTCTTTTAAAAAGAACAAGTGTCTGATGCAGATTCTCATCTGGCAAGTATATAATCATTCTTAAATGGTGTTATCACACTCATCCTCTCCTTTCCTTTTTATATTGATCTTTAGAATAGACAGAATGTTTTAACCTTTGGAATTTATCACAATGGCTTTTCTTGCCTTATCAATTCTAGTGGGTCGAGCTCTCTGTATCTGCATGGAGATCTTTCCTATCTTCTTGCTTTTCTCACATTTCAAGAAGTCTGTCTTGTTGCAAAACTCTTGTTAGAAGGCATATATAAATGTTTTTTGGGGTTCTAATCTGAAAAAAGAAGTGGCTACACTCTCCGGGAATTAAAATTAGGTCTGCAAAGGAAATAACTCTCCTTCAGAAAATCCAGATGTCTAAAGAAAGATAAATATCTCTGACATGATCCTATCCTTATCATGCCATTTACTGTTTTTCTTCTCTCTTTGGATTTGATCATATTTCTGCCAGAACATTTAGTTTTATTTAAATGCAGTTACACAAACATTGCTAATCTGGTTTCCCTTCATTTGTTTGTGTACTTGCTGTCAACAATGGTTTTATCAGCCATCAAAATCTAATTGAAATGGCAGTGCTGCATGTAGGCATCCAATAATTATGAAATGAATGGACTGATTTTTCAAAAGCATTTGAAAAAAAAAAGCCACTAAAGTGACATATACAGAATAAGGTAATTAAAGAGCTCCCTCTATGATTTTTAATTCTTTTAAAATGCAGATTTATTGAAGACATCACTTCTAAGCTCCAGAGATAGGTTACTATGTCTCGATTCTGTATTTTAAAAAGAAGACTGGCTGGATGGAGTTAGTTTGGAAAATTTTTCTAGTAAATAGTATGAAAAAGCACTTCATCATCGTACCACCAAACCATGTTTTGCTCTCTCTTCAGAGAACTCCTGCAGTAGTACATACGTGACAGTTAATAATAGATTATAAAAAGCAGTGCCCTTTATCATCTGAACACCAAATCTTTAGAGGCTTGCAAATAGAACAGTCTGTTCAGTGATTGTAGAAATGTGACGTCAAAGGCCTGCTTCTTATTTGAAATGTTTTCATGTTACTCTAGATACTCCATACCCTATCTTAGAAAAAATCAGAGTTGTGCATTGTACTACACAGACAACAGAGTTTTGCCTTAATGGAAACCATATAGCAGTAGCATATTTAAATGTTTGGAAGAAAGGGTAAAAAGCTCTCAAAATAAGCCCTGGTCATGAATGTATATATATATAGCCCTATGATGGGTTGGCATAGCAACTATTTCTTAGAACTCTGTTGCTGCTTAAGTAAACAGCTAAAGCACCGAGAGTGTCTCAGCTAAGCCATGCCCGTCTGCAGTACCAGCATGTATTGCCCATGAACATGCTCATCCAAAGATGGGGATATTCTAGTGCTGCTCATTTATGCTGCCATTGTCAGTGTTTTTGTTGTTGTCAGTGTTTTTACCAAAAACCCTCATTTTCTTACTGATTTCATGATGTAATTTATCTGAAGATTCTTTTATGTTTTGGGGTTTTTTCCAATTCAGAACATAGCTTGGCATAAATAGTCTCAACCTAGACACATTTTTATGACCTTAATTTGTATAATTTTAATGGCATATTTTTCTGAATGCCAACAAAAGCTAAATGTGAACATAAATTAGTCAAGGCAATCACCTAAATGAGCAGTATACCAGATTGTACATATCATGAAAGGCTATTCCATAATTCAGTCTTTTTATTTGTATTTGTGGCAATTTTTATTAATTGTGTCACCCTAACATATTTTTAAATGCTAATCATTTAAGCTGGTAGCCTGTCTTAACTGCAAAACAGATTTAAATGTATATAATCTGATCCTGAAAAACAATTGAAGTGTGTGATCCTTTAAATATTCATTTATGAATAGTTTGCAATGAGTTTACAAAGTGATTCTTTAAAATGGTTAATCATTTACAATGAAGCCTAACTGAATCATGTGTGTCTATAATCAGTTCAAACACCTATCAACATGGTTGTAATTATCTGCAGCAGATGGTACTAATGTCCATAATATACTGGTAAACTATTAATAAATACTGTATAGATGGCAATAATCTGCTCATTAGAAGTTACTATTGATAGATACAAGTACCCTCCTATTCTGTTCAAATCTTTAAAAAATGGCTAACCATTTTAGCTAATAAACCTTTGCAAACCATTTATCCATTTCTAATGAACAAAAGAATGTTTCAATTAGTGAATTCTAAGTGTCTGATTCCCAGCATGGAATGTTAGATTCTCTTTGATGTGGTTTCCCTGAACATTTTTCTCTGCACCTGTCTCTCTAGTGAGCTTGACAATTCGTGCCATCAAGGCTCAATTACACATTCTCCTCTCCTCTCCTTGTGCTTGAATTTTTCTTTCCTAGGAACCTCTTAAGGGTACTCTTCTTTCTGCTGCTTAGAAAGGTGCAATTCATGGGGGAAACCCCTCATATCCCACCTGAGAGCATTTGGATGCAGAGGATGGTAGGGAACCAAAATTGTTTTGCTCCTTCTCTGATGTATTTAGATATTATACAAGATACAATGCTTGCTAAAAATACACCACTATAATCTTTTGGGGTGGGATTTGTCTCACTTCATATTAGTCCTTCCTAATCTCTTTCAGTAAACTGCCCCTGAAGTCAGTGGGGAGAAATGTGTCTCTGAATAGGCACGTGAGATCTTGAGAGAGGTGTCTTAGTAGGTTTGATGAGTCAGACTCTGGAATGGTTTAGTTCTTAAGCTTCTGCTGACTATGGAAAGAAGCTGGCAACATGCTTTGGCTGTATACCAAATTCTAGATAATTGAAATTTAGTGACGTGAATATGCCACCAGTGTGTGCTTCAGCTAAAGGTTAAAAATCCTAAATTATGTGTAAAGCATCTATGCACCTATATGTGCACCAGGTATCTAAACTTCCATTGTAGTTGCTAGTGGCCAGTCAACACAGCAGTCTGGAGCCTGAAGAATAGCTATCTGTAGAACAGGCAGATCTATTCCTTCAGATGAGTCTTAAGGATTTCCTTGGCTGCATCAGTTATATTTCCACTGATTGTAATAGGTTTTTGTGCTTCTATATTACATGTAGTTGCCTATATTTTCAAACAACAGAACTGAAAGGATCTGATTTTTGTCACTCATGTCCAAATAGCATGCTTCATGGAAGAAATAATCTGTGTTGACTTGCAAACAAAATGCCAAGTTATAGTTATGGTGGTGGTCTGTTCCAAAGCCTCCTGGAATGCTGTGTGACTTCATTGTCTTTTGTCAAATGCCACCATTTGTATAAAAACCTTTAGCAAACATGGTGTCCTGTAGGCTAGCTTCTGCTTCATCATAAGCATGACAAAGCTGTTCCTGAGATCTCAGGTGTCTTGGCTTAGTGCAACACTGCTGCAGAGAGTGCAGTGTCTGCATTATGGAGGAGCGGGACACTGTTCCTGTGGGACTTCAGTGTGTACCTGAGGGAATTTTTTTTTACTGACCTTGGGTTTTTTGATTCAGTTGACTTTATATACGATGCTGTGTTGGATTCTCAGCTCATCTGGGCAGTTGCAGTCTTCTTGGGAAGCAGACAAGGCTTCTCCCACAGCGTCTGGCTGTCCTGACAGTGTGACAGAATGATAGATGCAAGCACTTATAAATCTATGTCTTGTATCATTTGTTCTTAGATATCTTGTAGCCCCTACCTTGAAACTGCACATAGCAGACTTAACTGATGCTTCTGTCTTTCTGCATTTTCTGCATTAATATCAGGCTAGAGATTTCACATTCCTGTTAAGTTACTGTAGTTGTGCCAAGGCTGCTCTGGATAAGAAATCAGCAATGTATTTGTCAGTCTCTTTCATGCTTACACTTTGCAGTTTCAGTAGCATACTCTAAAGGCTTTCTGTGACTGACAGTGTTTTTTAAAAAGCACTCCCAAGTGATTTATGGGCACTTCCTACCAGAATATTTTATCTGTCTTTGACTATATTGTTTAAATTTTTTTTGCATGCAAACACTGCTACAAGAAATTCCTTTTCTATTTTGACTTTTTTGGATTTGGGTAATGCTAGTAATCCTGGGCTTGACAACTCTCTTCTGTAGGACTGCTACCCTGTGTCCCATCTCACTAGCATCACAGTGACAAGTTTCTTTGCTCGTATCTGTGTCTTGCTGCATTTAATGGGTATGTTTTATTGAACTATTTGTGATATGACATCTTTCAGCAGTAGCTTCAAAGATTTGCATACACAGGTTGAATCCCTCACCCCAAAAATGCATTTTGTAATTACTAGTAGTCTTTGAGTAATTAGTAACTCAGGTATTTCTCAGAAATATTATTCAGAAATTTTTCACTTTTTATTTACTTTTCTAGATTTGAGGTGTTGGGAATAAAGACTGTTCTATGTGACCTATAGTGCAGTGAGTATGCCTCACCATGATGTTATCTTGTACTTATGCAGTTTTTGACTGATTTCCCTGATTCCTGTATCATGCAAAACAACTTAAAACTGAGGTCTACTATAGCCTCTGCAATAGTGTGTCCATCCAACATCAGCTATAATGTCGTTGGATTAATTTTTATTCCAGGGAACACCAGCAGAATGTGGTGAGGTATACACTTTTGCTACTCAGGAATACTTGCCAATATCTGTCTTTTGGATTTTGGAATTTGGCACCAGGTCTTTTTCCTGTAACTTTTAATTTTTGCTTTTGCCTAGGCAATATTTCATGACTCTAGACATTTGGCAGTGAGCACATTTTGTGTTTTATTCAAATAGCTCAAGTCTATTCAAATGTGGTTTTTGCCTGACATTTCACTATCTACCACACTACATAGCCAACATGCATTCTCTGACTTTCACAAAGATGTCTTTATCTATCCCATGCTTATTGGCCCCTATTCTTTATATACTCTTTTTCTTCTAATGCACTTGATATTTTGTAAGAAAGGTGCTGTTCCCAAAACACTGCTTCAGCTATCTTCGTATATAACATAGAAGAAGCCATTTCAGGTTCTCTAAAACATGCTAACCTTTGGCAAACAAGTATCACTGTGGGTTTGCCTGCTCTGTGGGTTTGGGGTTTCTATGTTTTTAAATTTTGATTACACTGAATCACTGCTCTCAGCCTGAACCCTACTAAATTTTTAAATTAAATCCTTTTATCTGGAAGCATTGTTATGAAAGCATTAATAAGACGCTTGAAAATCCAACCAATTTCTTTGGTTCTATGCTTGCAGTTGTTATGGAAAATGTCATCCTATGATTTTAAAATAGGTTAGCCTGACTTCAGTCTCTGTTGTTCATGTAATGCTATGGAAATTTTCATTTAGTGAGGACTTGCTATCTGCCCTTAAATTGCCCATACTTTCTATGATATTGTCTCTGTAGTTGATGATAGTCCACACTACACAAATAATTTGTTTTTGCTAATTTCCACTGCATTACTGTGATATATATGGAAAAAAATATCCTTTGTATCAATACTTACTATTTGTCTTAGCAGACTGATTTCTCTTTACTGTAACAGTTGTATATGTCATCATATGCAAAGCTTTTTCCCCACTGAGCTCTCAAGTCTTCCTTGCAGCCTTCACTCTGCACTTTGCTGTTCTTAGCCTTTTGGAGGACATGTACCCGTTCCTTTCTGTAGACCTTCTTCAGGATGCCTGAGCATTTACATTTCAGCTGCTCTATCTTCAATCTGTATTACTGATTTGTCACAGGTTATCTTCCTGTGTTGAGCTGATCCCAGCTGGCATCCACCCAGTGGTTCACTCACTCCCATCCTCAGTGGAATGGGGGCAAATGTGAGAAAAACTTGTGGGCCAAGGTAAAGACAGTTTAATAAGTGAAGGGAATAACACCAAGGGAAATATGAGGCGATGCAAAGGCAGTCACTCACTGCCTCCCACCAGGAATTGCATGCCCAGTTAGTCTCTCAGCAATGGCTGCACTTCCTCAAAACTCCCTCCCTCTGTTTTATACTGAACATGATTTTGTGAGGTTTGTGATATGTTCTTTGTCAGTTTGGGTCAGCTCTTTGCCCTTCCACCTTCTTTCCCACACCTCAGCTCACCTGCTGTGTAGGTCAGAGTGAGAAGCAGTGAAGATCCTAACATTGTGCAAGCACTTTTCAGCAACAGGTGAAACATTGCTGTTCTATCAACACCGTTTTTGTCACAAATAAAAAACCACTGAACTGTATGGGCTGATGTGAAGCACCATAATTAAATGCATTCCAACCAGACCCAGGACAGTCCTAAAAATTCTGAATCACACAACAGCTGTCCTGTGAAATTTAACAATATATTTTTTTATTTTATCGGTCTACATTTTAAATTAGTGAGAAAACTCATGCAACATTTTTGTGTATAAATAAACCTTTTCAGAGGATTTGTTTTATTATTTAGGATTTTCTCTGAGATACATAAATTCTAGTAATGCTTAGACCACACATTGCAACTTATGGAATATCATTTTGGGCTTTTCTACGCTGAGGAGTATAACAGTGCTTCTCACACCAGACACTGATGAATGTGTCTTCTGCACTGTCATTCCAACTTTGGAATACCATTTTCTCTGCCTCTTCTTCATGCCCTTGTTCTTGTATGAAAGAAATCTGAATTTGAAGGAGGTGTGTGGTGTGCTTCAGTTTTGCCTTCCAGCTTGAGCAATCAAGGGAAAGGAAAAAGGGGCAGTCTTGGCCTCCAATCTTGAAATATTTTTAGTTTACATCCTTTTAAAATGGATTACTTTCCAGTTTTTTCCTGAGCTACAGATCACTTACTTAGGGAACGTTCTTGCGCTTATCTCCTTATGGGCCTGAATTAAGATATTTTCTTTTCCCAGTTACTTTTTTTTTTTAAATTTTTTTCCTGCTTCTTTTTTGTTTCTGATTTTACATTTCTATTGAATTAATTTCTCCTACAAAGTGATCAGAGAGAGGGGAGAGAGAGAGAAATAGGGGGATGGGAGTGAAGTGAAGAGAGGAGAGGAGCAGAGCAGAAAGCAAGCAGTGCCTCCAGATCTTACTTGTTTCTTTATTCCAGCTGATGTTTACTACAAATAACTTCCTGGAGCAAGAATGCTGTAAGGTCCTACTGGTCACAGTATAGGGCCACCCTGTCAGGACGCTCTTTATATTGGCAAAAAAGAAATATGGATCCAAGATTTGAATTCAGCTGTAGCAATAATATAAACACCTGGATGATGGTGATGATGATATTATTATTATTATTATTATTATTATTATTATTA
>VXBU01004547.1:0-11714 GCA_013400315.1 Bombycilla garrulus | reverse complement strand
ATACTACTACTACTACTACTACTAATAATAATAATAATAATTATAGTAGTAGTGCACAATAAAAATTTAAGACCTGCTATTGGTTTCTGGTCTTGCAATTCACAGTCCCTGCCTATGCATTACCAGTAATTTATCTTCTGTCTTACAGAAGTGCAGAAAGTTTTCATTAGTGCTTGTAAATAGGATTAATATGCNTCCTTTTAAAATGGATTACTTTCCAGTTTTTTCCTGAGCTACAGATCACTTACTTAGGGAACGTTCTTGCGCTTATCTCCTTATGGGCCTGAATTAAGATATTTTCTTTTCCCAGTTACTTTTTTTTTTTAAATTTTTTTCCTGCTTCTTTTTTGTTTCTGATTTTACATTTCTATTGAATTAATTTCTCCTACAAAGTGATCAGAGAGAGGGGAGAGAGAGAGAAATAGGGGGATGGGAGTGAAGTGAAGAGAGGAGAGGAGCAGAGCAGAAAGCAAGCAGTGCCTCCAGATCTTACTTGTTTCTTTATTCCAGCTGATGTTTACTACAAATAACTTCCTGGAGCAAGAATGCTGTAAGGTCCTACTGGTCACAGTATAGGGCCACCCTGTCAGGACGCTCTTTATATTGGCAAAAAAGAAATATGGATCCAAGATTTGAATTCAGCTGTAGCAATAATATAAACACCTGGATGATGGTGATGTTGATATTATTATTATTATTATTATTATTATTATTATTATTATTATTATTATTATTATTATTACTACTACTACTACTACTACTACTACTACTACTACTACTACTACTACTACTAATAATAATAATAATAATAATAATAATTATAGTAGTAGTGCACAATAAAAATTTAAGACCTGCTATTGGTTTCTGGTCTTGCAATTCACAGTCCCTGCCTATGCATTACCAGTAATTTATCTTCTGTCTTACAGAAGTGCAGAAAGTTTTCATTAGTGCTTGTAAATAGGATTAATATGCTTCTGTGAAATGTGTACAGAAGTTGTAATGAAGTAAACTGTTTCCTTTAATGCAGTTTTACACCTCAGAATTTTGTGTTATGACAAAGTGTTCTCTGTACTAGGCCATCTGATGAATGTTTGAATATTGTTTTGAATATTGTTACTGGAAAAGTAAATGCATTGGATACTGAGACCTATCAAGCACTTTGCATACAATGTGACTACATTATAAAAGCTTTAATATTCAAATTTCTTACCTGTGCATGATGTATGATACGGATTGGAGATTTTTTTCGTGATGATAGAATGCAACTGCTTTGAAGGAGGTATTTTATGTATAATATTGTATAATATTGTAGACACTGTATAATATTGATACACTGTAGATTAAAACTTCTGTCATTTCTCCTCAATAACAACAGATTAGAATTATTATGATCTATGGTTCTCAACAGTCTGAAGATTCCTTTTTTTTTGTTTGTTTAACAACATACAGAATGGGGAAACACAGGCGAAAGAATATCTGAAACCTGAGACAAAGTATAAACTAAGAAATTCCCAAGTTTCAAAACTATTGCTTCAGAAAGTATGTATTGATTTTATAGTCCTGGGAAACAACAGTGAGGCAGAGCTTTGGTAATGACATACTTACACATAATTCTTCTAGTGCAAGCAACAGCAATTTCAGAAGCACAAGGTAAAATTTTGTCCCATTCCTGATGAAAACTTAGACAGAGGAAAAATGCCTNTTTTTTTTTTTTTTTTCAGCTTTACTACTAATC
The DNA here is from genome assembly GCA_013400315.1 of Bombycilla garrulus. Lineage (NCBI taxonomy): Eukaryota > Metazoa > Chordata > Aves > Passeriformes > Bombycillidae > Bombycilla > Bombycilla garrulus. The sequence continues at coordinate 9,979 of VXBU01004547.1, read as the reverse complement.
ATCTGCTATCTTGGGTCTTTCAAAAGCATAAGAAATAAGTCAAGAGGGTGTTGCAGAGTGAAGTGCAAATGTTCTGTTGAATTCTTGGTGGCTGAGGTCAGACAATACTCTGCGTAGGGTTATCTGATGCAGTTACAGAATAGGAATATTGTGGGCAAGAAATAAAAGTTGTGGAGGGGAAATGCTCTAAGGGTCTTGTGTGAGATGCTGCAATGGCTTAAATGTTATGTGTCGATGCAGACTGAACATGCCCGGGGCTAGAAAGCTCAATCCAAAAAGAAAAAAAAATGACATAATGTTGAGCCTTACAATGGCTAACTTTTATGCCTCAGACCCTGGATTACAGTCCAGGATTCTCTAAGGCATCTGCACACTGTGCAATGTGCAGGAAGAGACAAACACCTGCAGAATGTATTCACAGTAAATAGCATAGTGTGCAGGTGCTGTCTAGAGGCAATCCATAAAAAAACATGGAAGAAAGAGATTTTTCTGAATGCCTTCCTCTTTCTAAAGTCCAGGAATGTAGATATTGTGTACCTATATAGCAAGCAAGAAAAAAAATCTAAGCATGTATTTTTATCTTTGCTCTATATACATCATACCTTTCAGAGAAATCAGCAATTGCATTTTATATGGAAAGACTACCAGTTAAAAATATAGTCTGCCAAGAGCTGCACACGGCAAGAAATGTGTTTTGGGGTCGTGTATGTGGTGGTCTTAAGGAAAAAGCATGAGGAAAATATTGCATGGTGCAGCACATGGTAGTGCCTAGGAAAGCTCCCTCAAGATTCCTCTAGGGTCAATTATAGAAGCAGGAAACATTTCCACATGTTGGCTTTGGAGATATCCCCTGAATGGAGCTCATGTAGTTGGTTTGTCATCCTGCAGAGCAGAGTTGTGCCAAGGAACGAGCTCGGATACCCAAAGCAGTGCAGGAAATGACAGCTGTGACTGAGCCAGCAAACCCAGCCTCTCAGCAGAGCTAGATAGGTTTAAAATGTGCTCCGTTGATAGTTCTGTACCCCTTCTTACTCAGGAGATGGCCTCAGCAATGAAGATGTTCCAGGGTTTTCATACCACAGTACATTGCCTGTTGGAGACATGCCTGAAATGTCCTGATTTGCTAGTAGCTGCTTCGTTAGACTGGTCTGTATTTTTATACTGGCTAGAGTAAGTTGTTCAATGCTTCAGGGTAAAATACCATCCGTGCTTTTTTGCTATTTGTTGGGATAACTGGTACGTTGAGAGTGCCACAAATATAGGTAAAGATTGTTTTTATCTAGAAAGATGTGTGCACTCCTGTCCTAAATACGTGACGATGTGTAACTTGTGTTAGGTATAGGCTTGCAGGCATGAAACTACACAGACAAATGCTCATTACAGTTATGTTACCCTCCCCCCAATCCATTCATACGTTGTTTAAGGTTTGACACAACTGGAAATTAAACTTTGTTGGGTAAATGAAAACAGGCTTTCATTAAGGCATCGTCACCCTTTGTTTGGTGATAGAATGGGTAAGGTCTTTCTGTGTTAACCCTACAGAATCCATTATAAAAACATTATTCACAATCTTTAATAACAGCAGAAATAGTAGCAACAATATGTTGGGGTTTATTTTTGTAGAGAGGAACCCTTTCAAATTTTATTTTTTTATCATTGTGTTATTGATCTGTCTTTTTGTTTAAAACCTGACGGAGCCTTGGGGAACAGTGTCTCCAACACTGATGGTGAGCTGCAAATACTGTTTCTGTGTTTGGAGATCTTTTTTTTCTGGTATTTTTGAAAGGTAGGCTCTTGATCACATTAGCAGTGATCTATTGGTTTATACCTTTAGGCTCAGCTCCTGAGGACTTCATCTTACATTCTGTAGGCTATATAAAAAAATGCTATTTTATTCCCATGTGCGGATAAATTCTGTGAAGAAGGATACATATTATTTAAAGAATTTAAAGAATTAAAGAATATTTGTAAACTCTTAGCATGAAGGTGAGGTATGACTTTTGTGCCACATATAGTCCCACCAATGATCCTGCAGTTATCCAATGCATATTGCTGGCCATACACTCAAACATTGTGGCAGTCTATCAATCTCTCTTCTTTGCTTTTAAAGCTCTGAAATTCAGGGTGAAAGGTTCCACACAAAAGCAGCCTCCTTATTTTAGTACTGAGAGGGGACTTAGAAGGTGTCTTTCATTAGCTCACTGATACGCATGCTGTTGACCAATGGCTTCTAAATTTTCCTCATTCTAAATGATACAGCTGTTAATATGCTGCTAATATTTTTGGTAAAATACTGGAATAACTGGGAACATTATCTGCTGAGAGTTAGATCCATCTTAAACAGGATGCTCAACAGAGAGTTTCTTTGCTTGTGTCATAGTAAAAATTATGTCTGCATTCCTTCATCTTGAGTAATGTAACTTTCATTACGTCTCGTGAGCAACTCAAAAGTGTAATGCCTACAAAAGCATTTTCTACTTAAATAAAAAGAGGATGAGTATGAAAACTTCATGCTACTTTTTTTTCTTTTAGCTTTGTGCCTAAATCACAACATTGCAAAAATTATATTCTGTTTCATTTTAAATTGAATGTTTGAGTTTGGGATTAAGTAAAATGAAAGGATCTGCAAATTTATTTAAAAAGAAAACAAAGATTTATGTCCTGAAAATGAAGGTATTTTCCTTTTCCAGATACCTACATTTTACAAGTTCAACTTTCCATTTTTCATTGTAATTTTAATTTCAAAATTGAAAAATACATTCAAGTATCTTAGTTTTTCTAAATTCAACATATTCACTTGAGCAATACTTGTGTAGTTTAAATTTCCTTATAACTTCATTTTTCATCTTAATTTTTTTGCCTTACAGGGTTTGCTCAGTCATAATTTGTACTTGCAAGTTTCTCTGGAGATATGAAAGTGCTATTGGCAAAACTCACTTATCCTGTTCATATAGATAACATGATTTCTTATTTGACTTATTCTGATGAAATTGTTCCCTTGCTGAAAGCATCTTAGATGAGATGGCAGACAGCATTCCTTATTTCCTTCTTCTCAGGAAAGTTGAGAAAGTTTCACCCATTCTCTCATCCTGTCTGATGAACAACAATTAATTGGAAAACTATTTAGGTGCAAGAGATGCTATGCGTTAGATTCATTTAACTTTGACATCACTTGTTGGCAGCTTGCCATTCTTATCACTTCTTTATTTGAATTTGCCCTTGCATCCTTATACAAATTTTTTTCTTTTTTTTTACTATGTTTCTTACATGAAAGACAGTTTTATTTTCATTTTTTTATAATTAATTCTCATAAAAAATAAACTGTCAGGATGTAATGCTTCACTGATGTTATCCTTCAACTTAATTATATTATAAGATGATCAGAGGCTGATTTTACAAGCTTTTTGAATTTGAGCTATATTTTCAGATATTTTCCAGCTATCACTTAAAATATTCTTGTCTAACCTTTTAAAAAGAAAGACAGTAAAAAATGGGAAGTAACACCTTTAGATCTAGACGCTCCAAATTGCTCACCCTCATGTTCGTGGGTGCATCTAACTCCTCTGCAAGTTTTCTTGTTGCCTGTAACCAAAATCCTCCTGTCCATATTTAGATGTTTCTGTGATAAGCATAGTACATTTGGCAGGAATGGGTACAATACACAAAATCATGGAGTCAGCTGTAATATACATTTGCAGAGTTGGCTCAGGGAAATGAGACTATAAGAGTAGGAGAAATGAATTTCTTCAGTTATCATAAACAAATCTGTGCCTGCTTTGTGTTCCATGTTCAGTTTCTTCTGTCACAAATGTAAGTTATTTTTCTAGCAGGGTTTTTGTTCTTGTTGCATGAGGTAAACTCTAATATTTACCTTACAGATATTGTTTCCAAACACTGTCTTTTGGTTTGGTAGGCCGAAATGTTTTTAGCATATATTTTTCAACATTTTTCTTATGTTATCCCTGAGTTCACTGTGTGTGGTATCTTTAAAGAGTTTCACATAAATCTGAGAGCGCTGGCTGCTGATAAGACTAGTGACAAATGATAACCATTCCAATCTTAAGAGTTAGGACCACTTTCTGCAGCTCCCCCTCTTGAGCAATTATTCTGAGGATCACGATCTTCATACTTTCTAGGGTACTTGTTAAAAATTCAGTTTGATGTACCAGTATCTCACACTTTAATCAGTACTACCTCACTCCTGTCAAATGCTCTGGAGAGAGAGTCCACAACCCTCAAATCTTTCTTAGACTTGCGTTTGATTTACAGATCTGATCATCATAATAAAAGAAATATATTTTCTATTTTTAGGGAATGGTATCTGCTTGTTACAGCTTAGTCACATTACTGACAACTGCAGTTTTCACAGCTAGTGAACAAGTTTTCTAAAAATGCATGCTTCACTTCCCTAAAGTAGTAGATGCTTGCAAACACCTCCAGGGGGAGATCCTGTCTGCTGGTTTCACATGCCTGAGTTTTAACAATATATGTCAAAACAAACAATTTGTTTTCAAAAGCTGTTGGTGTCTTGCAATTAAAGACATGAGCCATGCCATATCCAGTTACTAAGGCTACACTGCAGAGTCTCCTTCTGTGCTTGACCGTACTGACACGCAGGTTTCACTAACGATTATTACTCACTAGACGATTTGGACTAGACTGCTCTTACCAGAATGGATGTGAATCTGGAGACAACTTAATTTCCTTTTCACTGACAAAGCACCTTTGGACTAGAGACTCTTTTCTTAAGGTCTTTGAAAGTGTTTATAAAGGTTTGCAAATATCTGTCTTTTATGTTCTTTCCACAGAAGCACTCCTGTTCTCATTGCAAATATTCTTTTATATTTTACCATTTCAAGGACTCCTTGTATTTCTTCCCTGTCATTTTGGGCTGGCATGATGATCACAGTCTTAATCACGTCAAAAACAAACTCATAACCTTTTATGACTTGCAATGTTTTCCACGTTCATTAGTCCCAGGAATCTGCATGCTTGATTGTTTAATTTAAAATCTGTTGCTTTGTTTTTTTCCAAAGCTTTCCAGAGATATAGGTGATACTCTTCTACCTTTTTTTCTCTAGATCAAAATGTGAGCTTTCTGACTCTTAGAACATTCTGTGCTGTTGGAATTAAAAGACAGTAAATGAAGTAAGGTAGGCTTTTCACTTAAAAATATCTACCAGAAATCTTTTGATATATATAATAAAAAGTAATTATTGGATTGTCTAAGTACTTCAGTAGTATTTTCTTTTTACTTTTCTAAAAGACTCACCTAGTTTGTTTTACCCATATTTCAGCAGAAACTTGTGACCTCTTTTTCTCTTTAATGACTACTGAGTGTACTCAGTGGCCATTCTAGTGACTGTATGATCTTAGAACAATGAGTTGAATTCATTCTTGATTGACCTTTATTAAATTTGAGCTTTTCTTTGTTCCTCGAAAGAGAATGTCCAACTTCTAGAATTGGTCTCTCATACCTCTAATAAATGGAGTATTGCCATGTTAGAGTTCTGCATGAATATTTTTAAAGTATAATTTTACAGCTGCATCTTTTATTCATTAGCCAAAATCCACTTTCACTTCACTTAAGATAATTATAATCAAGAACTGTGACCTTTTATGGAACCAGACTGTTGGAAAAGTAGCACCTCCCACCCCAAATTCAGCCACCTGCCACTATCCAAAGCACTGAGGGCACGTGCAGGTGCCCATATGGATGCAGCAGCTTTGCAAGTTACTGTTTTTGAGGATGTGGATCTCTGTGAGAGGATGCAACTCCAGGGAACCAGACAGTCAAGGCTGTAAGCAAGGATCAGATGTATTTTGAACAAATCCTGAGAGTGCAGCTTGAAGAAAAAGATTTTGAGAAAAGTTCTGATTGAAAATAGCACTAGCAACTGTGTTCTAAAGCAATGTTTAATATATTTTAATTGCTTTATTTCTTGCTAATTTCCTACTTTGTTATGAAAGCAGGATTCTGAACATTTTCATAAAAAACCCCAAGATTATCAAAGAATGATCTGATTCTATTACCAGTTTGTCTTTGAGATAGAAACTGTAGTTGTATCTCCTTGTTAAGATAGAAGGCAGACACAAATACATGTATACATATATGCATATTTCTAGCCTTCTAATGCTGATTCTATAAACTTAAATATAAACATAAAAATAAATAAACATCAGAAATCTTAGTCTGAATGGAGTGATCTGTATTCCCTAAGTCTCTGTGCTTTTTATTTACCGTTTACACACTACTTATTCACTCTATGTTTCTTAGTCCATTACTAAATCAATGTGTCAAAACATTGGTTATTGGTCTGTGCTGTTGCAGAAGAATATGCCAGCTACAAAACATAGACAGAGTATGTGAATTATGTCAACTTTTTTCTCCTATACAATCTTTTTCCATAATAAACATAAGTAAGCATTGCACTTGGTCTTCATTTGGACTTATTTATTGCTTATTATTAAGGAGTTGTGCCCTTTGAATTGATTTTCATATTCATTTCTGTATAAGTTCATGCAGATATTATTTTTATTTTTTCAAAGGAGATTGAAATTGGATTGCTGTTTCAATAAATAGCTGAATACACATTTACCTTCTGAAGTATTAATTGTCTATTTGTTTAAATATGTATTAGGTATTTTATGAAATATATATTACTTGCTGGACTGCTAGTTCATAATATAGCTCTTGTCTAATGTGTGATTCTGCACTTCGAAAAAGTTTTTGTAGTATCAGTAGTCTTTTTCATTTAACACTGCTATTTGGAAATTTCTGTACTAAAATAAAGCCCAGCATACATTAATATAATGAAATACCTACTTAAGAGCAAAATGAGGCTGTTTTTATTGATGAAGAAAGACAAAAACTTGCCATCTAAGTTTCTCTGTTGGTATCTGAATATTGCAAAACTCAGATTTATACCCTTCCTGCCTTTCCCATGGGGTTGCTTTACTGCATTAAAATCTCATAGCGAAAATCCACCTGCTGAGTAGGCTCTTTTCATCTTTCTTAGTTTTGGAGATCTCAGTGTGTTCGGCTGGGATGTTTCCCTTAGGAGGACAGAAACAGTAAAATGGTTCTCCCGTTTGTTATCTTCTAGTAGACAGTTCTAGTAAAGCTACAGAGATATATATTTAATGTTTGCTAATAGAGGACTTGAGATTTATTGTGGTTTCAACCCTCAGTCTCTGACTTGTACCCACTCTGTACATCTTGCCTTTTGTATGCTGATGGTTTGTTGTTTCCTCCTTGCTTTCTATGCAGATCTTTGTTTGGGATGCTGAAAGTTAACGTAGGGCTTGGAAAAGTGCCAGCTTGGCCCTGTGCTAATAAGGATTTTCCTTGCTCTGCTCTAAAAATATAAACATTTTACTCTTAAGTTGAACATTTGCACCTCCACTTTCAGCCTAGATATTCTTAATGATGTATTGCTGAAGCCCAGTTAGATGTGTAAAAAAGAGAACGTGCAATGATGAGACCTTCAAGCTGAAACTGGCTTGAACACAGCCATTATTACCATTTGTGTGGATGCTGCCAGCAACCTCCTCTTCACTCTTCTGCTCACTGGTGAAAGACAGTGCCATCCTCCCTTGGGTGCTGTATGTGGCATGCAAGAACATGGCAGGAGTTTCCCTCAGCTGGCTTTGCATTTTTGTAAGAACAAATATGTGTCGTGATTCTGCATAGATCCAGCATTGTGACAGTCTTTCGGTATGGTGTCTTACCTCCAGTGAAAATTGGATGAATTAAATTTAAATGGATATAATTTCTGCAGTGATATTAATATATTATATTGTTGGCATAAAAATACTTTTCATTGACTTTCCACTGGGAATTTTTCCTTTTTTTCATGAATGAGATACTTCCCTATAATTTTATTTTATATGACAGCAGTTCTGTAGAAAACCGAAACTTATAGGATTGCAGTCGTCATAGATCTTTGCATTCAGACTTCAAAAATTATATTCAGCATTTTCAGAGATAAGTAGCACTGACTGGTGTTCACATGGATACCATTGTTTCTGATGGGATAATATCATCGACAGTTGTATGTGGTTGATTTGCAAAAGCTGTCATCAGTAACAGCATCTTACTTTTCTGTACAAAATTTCAAAATTTCCTAACAAACATCCTGCTTATGGAACTTAAGATGTGAATAGTGCTGGCTTGTGAGGGAAGGAGCTGGCTTTTGCTGTACACACAGATACACTTGCCTACTTGTCTCTGCCAATACACTACAATCTTGATTAGTGATACAGCCTAATATTCCAATCCTTCACATCTCCCGAGTCCAGATTTCCACCCATGCAGAACTGTGCCATATTTGGAGGTTCAGTGGGGTGTGATAAACAACTCATTTGAGACTAAAAGCAGTTTCTGAATTTGGATCTCCTGAGGTAAAAGGCTAGTTCACTTATAATTTATGTTTAGCTCATTCATGACTAAGATTTTCTGCACCAGAAACACCTTGACAGGTGTTAATACAAGACACTATAGTTACAATTAATGCAACAGCTTTATTAAATTTGACATTGACATGTGTGTTAATAATCCTTGGACTGGCAGAAGAAAATCACTCAGCTATAATTTGAAGGTTTGCTTATACATGTGCATATTTGTGCTTGGTGTATTACACCTAAAGCCCTTTTTCCTTGTCTAATGCCTTCTGTCACATCAGTATTATAAAGCAGATGTTTATTATAAATTATACCTCTTTAATATATGAGTACGTAAGGATGCAAAGTGAGTTTATGACTTTTCAAGATTGTGCCTAACAAATTAAACTACCTATTAACATCAATCCTACAGACTCATTTACAAATAAGATTACCTGAAGTGCAATATTGCATAACTGAATACTAAAACTCTTAGCAAAAGAATTTACCAACAGTAGAAGTACTGAAACATATCAAATCTAAAAGAGATAAAAGACAGTTAAAACTCCCCATCATACTCTGTTCTTCAAATTAACAGTCTTGCTATCAACATTTGCTGCTGTTAAAAAACTGTAGAAACTTTAAAAAACAGTGCTCAAAAACTGTGATCCTTCAAGCCGTGATCTTTTACAAAATGCTCCACACTTCTTTTTGTTTGGAAAATGAGAAAAAGGGTAACATGAATAAATCTGAAAAAAACAGGTTTTTATATGCGCCTTTTCCATAACTGCAAGGAAAAAAAGTAATTGCCTCCACTAACAGAGTGAAAGATTTCTGCATTGTTTCTTTTCTTAATATTATTTTCCACTCTCTGTTGTTTGAATTCCTTCCTATTCTGGAAAAAAAAAAAAAGAAGAAAATAAAAATATTTTTTTCAAATTTTTGAGTTTGTATGACATGGTAATTTGAAAATTTAAAAAATCCCCTGAAGTAATTTTAATTCATGGTCATGATATGATTTCATCTGTAAATCTGTTAATCACACTTTAACCCTTGCAAAGTTGATGGCTTTGAGTCCTGCTAAACAGTAGTGCATAAAATTTTAACCCCTTTTCTATTGTCCAGAATTAGTGTTTGCGAGTACCTTAACATATGTGAAAACAATCAGAAATATTTAAAATGAGCCAGAAAGAGATGGAACCAAACTAGTAAAAAAATGCTCACAGTAATTTCAAAAATAAAGAATCCTCTAAAGATGTGTTTTAAAAATGATTTCAGGTTTTACTTCAGGAAGACGCAAAATTCTTCAAGTTCATATTTTTTTTAATTTATTTTTATGAGGAGACTAACAGACACAGACCAAACTTGCAATGGTGGTGAGTTAGATGACCTTTCAGTATAAAATTAAGGGAAAAAATTGGCATGCTTCTTCTGACCCACTTCATGTAGATGAACTAAGGTATTTGGATTATTTTTGAGATGCTGTTCGACTTTTCATCGTTTTTATCTTTTTTTTAACTTTAAATTTGTTACTTAGCTTTTAAATTTTAAGTTACATCACATACTGGGGACTCTGGCTGTACCTGACCCTATAAAC
>VXBU01004544.1:79587-96877 GCA_013400315.1 Bombycilla garrulus | reverse complement strand
AAAGGAGTAAAACAAGGGTTAAAAACAAAAACTGGCAGCTTGAAACATTTTCACACAGTTCTGCTAGATGAAATTTAACATTTTGGATTAAAACAGCAAAGGAAAACAATCATTTCCTCCAAAGAACTGATTTGGCTTCAGAGAAATATCCAGATATGTTTTCCCCTCACAACAATCTCATGAAATCCTGCTCCAGAGCAATTAAAACCTGACAAATCTCAAACTGGCAAATCTAAAAAATATTCACATTGTCCATTCAAAATCCTCTGGATCAGTTTGCCACCAGAGCTGAGCCACTGAATTAATAACTTTGGTAAATTTGTTTTACTGAACAAATGTACCAATTTGCCACTGGTAAATTCAACATTATGAGCTCTGAGAAAGGAGTAAAACAAGGGTTAAAAACAAAAGTTGGCAGCTTGAAACATTTTCACACAGTTCTGCTAGATGAAATTTAACATTTTAGGTTAATATATAGAAGGAAAATAATAATTTTTTCCACAGAACTGATTTGGCTTCAGAGAAATATCCAGATATGTTTTCCCCTCACAACAATCTCATGAAATCCTGCTCCAGAGCAATTAAAACCTGACAAATCTCAAACTGGCAAATCTAAAAAATATTCACATTGTCCATTCAAAATCCTCTGGATCAGTTTGCCACCAGAGCTGAGCCACTGAATTAATAACTTTGGTAAATTTGTTTTACTGAACAAATGTACCAATTTGCCACTGGTAAATTCAACATTATGAGCTCTGAGAAAGGAGTAAAACAAGGGTTAAAAACAAAAGTTGGCAGCTTGAAACATTTTCACACAGTTCTGCTAGATGAAATTTAACATTTTAGGTTAATATATAGAAGGAAAATAATAATTTTTTCCACAGAACTGATTTGGCTTCAGAGAAATATCCAGATATGTTTTCCCCTCACAACAATCTCATGAAATCCTGCTCCAGAGCAATTAAAACCTGACAAATCTGAAAAATATTCACATTGTCCATTCAAAATCCTCTGGATCAGTTTGCCACCAGAGCTGAGCCACTGAATTAAAAACTTCATATAATTAAATAAAAAATCCACATTACAAATAATTATTAAATTCAAAATAAAAATAATTTTAAAGTAACATCTCCTAATTGAACAACTTACCCTTAAAAAACATATTTCAAAAAACCTTCATTTTTAATTTATTACCTTAAAATGCAATAAAACGCAATTTATAAAACTATAAGATAAATAAAAACTAATAAACATCTCAATCCAAACAAAAAATACCATCTCATTCATTTAATTCTAATTAAAAAAATAAAAATCCCCAACAGAAACCCTCCTAAAATTCAGGTTTGGAGCTCATGAAATGACAGGAACTCCCAGGAAGAAAATGAGATTTTTAAGTCTCTGGACAGACAAAATACAGAATTTTTTGGCTGCAATTCTCCCAAAAACCACTGGAAAAAAAACCTTTGGATCATCATCAATCCCACAGAAAAAAAACATCCCTGGCTCCAAACACTTCAAGAAGAGAGAGCAGAAAATATCATTTAAATTTTAAAAAATACCAATAAAAGCCCAAAATTGATGTATTTTTTTATATATGGGCAAAAGCAACTCACTGATGGGGCAAAATGAAACAGGATTTATTCAAAATTCATATATTCACCTACAGTTTGTAAAGAAAAAATAGAAAAGCTCGAAATACTTAACTTAAGGAATATTTCTTCATTTTAGGTGGGGTTTTTTTAAGATCTCTAAGCCTGTGTTTGCCAAAAGAACTGCAGAAGTAATTTATTTTTAAATGGAAATTTCTGAAATACCATAAATAACAAAGCCAAGTGATCCACTCCAGTCCCTTGTAGGTATTTGTGTAAACCCTACCCTGAATTAATTGACTAAAATTCAATTTAATTTAATAATAATTGAATTAAATTCAATTTTTGGCCCCTGGCAGAGCTGAAGAAATCCCTGAGAGCAGCTCAGCTCAAATTCTGGCTGCATTTTCTCAATTTCCAGCACAAACTCACCCCAAAAATCTTCCCATTATCCCTCAGGAATTCTGGTGCCCATCTGCAATTCCAGAAGAACTTGAGGGGTTTTATAAATAAGAAACAAAAATAAAATAAAACCACGATTTTTTTAGTGCTGAACTTGTTGGTTTGATTCAGATAAATCCATAAAATCTCTGCAGGAGTGGGGAGGAGCTGCTCCAAGACAAAGGGATGTGCCAGGCTCCTTGAAAACTCATTTAAAGAGGATTTTTTTCTGCCAGAAATGACAAGTTTTGTCTTAAACTGGCAGCTTTTAAGTCAAAAATTTAGACAAAATAATTCAATTTTGGACAGTTAGCACTGCCTGCTCCCCTAGCCCATAAATTTTTAGAGTTCTAACAAGAACACTGAATTTTAGCTGCGTGTCCTTAAAACTTTAGGATCTCTCATATAAAGATCTCCCCAAATACCTATTTTTTTTTCTTTTTGTCATACACCTGATGAACTTTATTCATCTGCAATTCCTTAAAACTTTAGGATCTCTCATATAAAGATCTCCCCAAATACCTATTTTTTTTTCTTTTTGTCATACACCTGATGAACTTTATTCATCTGCAATTCCTTAAAACTTTAAGGTCTCCCCAAAAACCTCTTTTGATGAATTTTTTTTGTCACATACCTGATGAACTTTATTCAACTGCAGAAAAGGTGGCCCAACAGCTGAATTCATGAGGTGAGGTAAACCTGCAGATGCTCCAAGAACTGTTTAAGAAACACACAAAAAAAAAAGTGTATTTTACAAATCAGGCAAGTAAAAGTCTTTAGAATTATCCTGTATTTTCTAATTTGCTTTCCAGGAAATTTTCAAGTGTCCAAAGAAGGGAATGACAGACACTTGAGGTTGGGAGAGGCTATGAAATATTTTAATTTGCAATTACCACAAGGTGAGAGCTCAAAAGTCCCCTCCAGGTGCTGCTCCACACCTGAGAGTTTCACTCCTGAGCTGATTCCAAGCCTCAGCTTTATCTGAAGAGCTTTAAATTCAGATTTAACTGGAGAATTTCTGCTCTGAATGGGGTCATTTCACCCCCCATTTCTGGGTTTCTTTGTCACCACACTCATCACCTGAGCCCTTTCACCACTGGGAACGTCATTAATTAGGGGTTATGTTTATTCACACCCTAATTAGAACACAGAAATGGTTCTGTAATAAATCCTCTGCAGCAGCCAAAAGAACAAAGATTTACATTGGCAACAGGAGAGTGACTCAGGCTGCAAATCTCAGATCCAGAATCAGATTTAAGTTTAGCCAAGTGACATTTCTTTCTAAACCCATTTCTAATGTGAATATTCAGAGTTAAGAGAATCAGATTTATGTTTGGTGACATTTCTTTCTAAACTAATCTCTAATATGAATATTCAGAGTTAACAGAAGGGTATTTGTAGGAACACTGAATTTTACCCAAACACAAGAGTGTAGCAAAGCACCTCTTGCTTTTGCTGTCATCCAAAGTGAAATTATCTGCACAAACAAACACACTGCACAGATTTTAAACATCATTTTTCTTCAGGACTTTGCAAAAGCCTTGCAGCACCAAGAGCAGGATTGAATTTTGCATTATTTTAGGACAGCTTACCAGGTTTGACAGCGTGGCCTCGCAGCTGGGGCTGCAGCAGCATCTGCAGCATTGCTGGATTGTTCAAACTTTTCATGATCTGCACTGGATTTGGCTCTGGGAGCAAACCTTTCCTATTGTTCCTCATCTCCAATGAAGAGATAAAAAGTGTTAGAAGCACAAGACAATGAATACAATTAAATTCCTCAAACTCCATTCCATCTGACACAGGAAAAACCCATTTCCTTCCCCGTTTCCTGCTTTTCTCCCTCTCAAATGAAACACCTAACAAACGATTCCAACAAAAATCCTAGCACATTTCTTTTTTTCTCTTATCAGTACAGGAGAATAAGAAATGTTGCCGTGAGCACCAGATCTTTAACAGATTTCTCATCTCTTTTACAGAGATGTGGTCTGAGCTGGCTGAAGGGAGGGAACTCTTCTGCCTCTCCATGAAACACTGATCACATCCCATTTTCTAGGAAATAATTTGATAAGACATGTGGGTGTAAAAAGAGCTTTCTTCTACCTCCAGCATGAAATGAACTTATTTCTCCTGCCTTGAAATTTATCTTAAAGCTGACAAATTCCTGCCTCTCTGTTTTAAACCAAGTTTTAGCCTGTCCAATGACTCATTCCCAGTCACTTTTGTTTTGAGCTGCAATCATTTCTCTTACAGAAGAATCTTCTGTAAGATTTACTAAAATCCCAGAGCTATGTGGGTGTTTCTTTGTGTTATTTTATGGATATATTTTATCTTCTTCCACCTAGGCCATCTTTGCTTAGGAAGGAGCCTGAACTGGGCTGGTCATAGAGAATTCCAGAAGGGTTTGGGTTGGTTAAAGCCCATCCAGATCCATCTTTTACCATGGAAAGGGAATCTTTTACTATCCCAGGCTGCTTCAAGCCCTGTGGGTTGGTTAAAACCCATCCAGCTCCACCTTTTACTACAGGGAGGGAATCTTCCACCAGCCCAGGCTGCTCCAAGCCCTGTGGACTGGGTAAAACCCATCCAGATCCATCTTTTACTATGGACAGGGAACCTTCCACTGTCCCAGGCCAACCTGGCTTTGATAAACCCAAAATGCTTCCCAAGCCTGGCCCCTTTACCATGCCAGGGAATCTTCCATTAACCCAGGCTGCTCCAAGCCTTGTGGATTGGGTAAAACCCATCCAGATCCATCTTTTACCACAGGGAAGGAATGTTTTACTGTTCCAGGCTGCTCCAAGCCCTGTCCAACCCGACTTTGATAAACCCAGCATGCTTCCCAAGCCCGGCTCCTCTCCCGCGCTGCGCACAGCCCCGTTCGAGCACGACGAGCTCATCCCCACGAGGTTCCCAGGATCTCACCATCCTTTGTGCTGCTATCAGAGCTGCCAAGGTGCTCCTGCCCGGTGCTCCAGGGGCACAGAAGGACACGTGGAGCCTCCTGCCGTTGATGGTGACCCCGTCCATTGCCCCTCGCACGCTCTCCGCCTGCTCCGCGCTCTCGTACTCCAGCACGGCGAAGTCCCCGCTGCCGCCGTCCTCGTCCTGGGCAAACTGCAACAACAACAGCCCGGCTCTGCAGGGAGAGCTGGCAGCTCCAGCACCTGCCCCTGGCACAGCTGGCACAACCCGAGGGCAGTATTGCCCCCCAAAGCACGAGGTTTCTTTCTCAAAACGCTGGGAGTAAGCTGGAAATCACAGCTTCATCTATTTGGCACTCACGCTTACAGACCTACAGTTATCTCTTCATAATTATGTCTTCATGGTTATCTCTTCATTCCTTCCATTATCTCTTCCATCCCCACCTTCACTTCCACCTCACCTGAAGCAAAGCCTCAGCTATGAAAGTATTTAACACATTTTTAAACGACACAGGAGGAGTGAGAAACCAGCTGTAAACACAGCTGGATGCTACCACCAGTTTTATTCTGCAGGATAATTATGAAGTTGTTGTTCTTCACTTTCTTCAGCCTGCAGAATTAAAGTGTCGTTCATCAGGGTGCATGCCAGCTGCTGAAACATGCAACAATGCAGATTCCACCAGGATCTGGTGCCTTTTGGGAGCATGTGAAGGCTGTGGTGGTGGGGAATGCCAAGAGGAGATGCCAGACTGATCAATCAAGCAGACTGGAAAAGGGCTTACGTGGCAAACGCTGCCCCGGCCTTTGTGTGCAGACTTTGAGAGAGAATGAGCAGATTTAAATCAAACAAAAAAACAGCCTGAGAAGGGAGGGATGGAGCTTAGGCAAAAAAACTCCAGTCCTCAAATGAATGGGGATGATAAACTGATAGCAGCTCTGGTGTGGAAGAGACAAAACCTCCTCCAGATTGCACTGGATAAAAACAATCTCGGCCCCACAAACTTCCCCTGACAACTGAAATAGAAATGTTAAAGATCTGGAAAAGAAAGAGGGTGGTCAAATCTTTAACGGCACTGTTACAGCCTGATCTCTGGAGAACACATATTTCATATATAAATACATTTTCTATTTCTATTTTATTTTGATACCAGTTCAGGTGCACTGGCAAAGACCTGAGGTACTTGTGGAAAGAAGGGTTTGAAGCTATGGAACATCTGTATTTTCGTTTCAGCTAAAATGAAACAGTGAAAAACTCCCTTAACATGTCCCAAGTGCAGCCACCAATATTCTTGCAAACAATTCAGGTACTGTTCCAGGCCCCAAGTAAACAGGTACTGGAAAAAAAGCTCTTTATTCCTATCCAGATAAAGATGGAGACCTTTTAGTGACAATTTAAAGTTGACAGAAGAAAAGAATGAGGTTTTCTGGTCCACTTCGTGGAAACAAAGAACAAAACACATTTTTCCTAGTATCCATGTGTAAGTGTTTAGCTTCAGCTCCTCCTGACAGAATAATTCTGTTATCAATAGAAATCAAAATGATTTTTAAAAAAATTGTAACTTTGGAATAAGATGAAATAACCCAGAGTTTATTTCATGAGTTCAGGTAAGAATTTTGGGCAAAAGATTGTATTTACTTGATGAAATACTGCATGAGCTCCCAGCAGAACTAAGCCAAGGCAGCACCACAAGAGCTACATTAAAGTTTTCCAGAAAAAAATTACTTTTCTCAGTCATTCTCTACAGAAATTCCCCCCACACTGAGGTTTCTGCTACCCTGTCCTCTCCCAATTTTTGTCTCTACCCATCCCATAACATCCCCCCCTTCTCTGTTGTTTCCACCTTTTCTTGGGTCTTCCTCCTCCTCCTTTCCTTGTCCTCAATTTTCAGGTTGTCTCACTCATAACCCCATAATTAATTAGCATCCTTTTTTTTTTCCCCTTTTTCACCTATCAAACCTGAACTATTTGTTTTCCTGCCTCCACCCTCCTGTATTTTATAGGAACAGGAATATTTACTGACCTAATGCAGACAAACACTCTCCTCACCCACACCAAGCGTGACTCAAGATTTATTATGATTTAAAAAAAGGTAAAAAGTCAATTTTTGAGTGCCTCTAACTGCTCTGACAGTGAAACCCATCTTTCCCCAAGCAGTTTGTTTTTCTTTCAAGCTCACAATTTTTAAAGGATGCTGAAAAATTGTTGGGGGAGCTGATAACAGCCCCTGGATTATTTGACAGCTGGAAAAAAAAAGCCCCGAAGGAAAAGACTTAAAAGGATCAATCTGTTGAGCTAATTAAAAAAAGATTGAGCAGGAGACTTGAGTACAGTATTTAATACCTTCTTACAGGAAGAAAATAATGGGAGGAAAAGCTCCTTAATTCAGGCATCAGTGAGGTGAGGCTGCAGCCAGACACATTCCCAGACTTGGGATCAAAACAGCCAGGAATGGGAATTTTCTGGGAAGAATAAATTCCAATCTACTCATCTGCGGGGGTATTGGGATCAAGCAAGTGTAAGGATTTAATTGTGGCCAGTTCCAGATGGCTGGGGCTGGAAAAGGGACCTCAGGAGGGTGTGAAGGCTGCAGGTGGCCAGGCTGCAGATCCTGAGGGACCTTCTGCTCCACATCCTGGGAATCTCTGGGTGCTCATCCCAGGGCTGATCCCTCAACAGCCTTAAAGAGATTTAAAGGGAAAAAAAAAACTAACAAAAAACAACCCTGCAGCTGAAATCTGTGTGAGTCCAAGGAAAATTTCCTTCTGCTGCCTGTTTAGGAAGATCTTGCTGTGCCAGATTTATTTGTGGTCTTATCTGACAAGCCACGAGGATGAGAAGGAAACTCTGCATTATGAAAGGCAAGGATCCACCCAAAGATGTGTCACTTCTAGCCTTGGCAACACACAAGAACCCAAGCCTGCACCTTCCTCACTTAGGGAAAAACATGTTAAATATTAATATATTAATTATATGATGTATTTCGCATCATCTGAACTGCTGCGCTTGTGGTATTCACACTCTGAGCAATTAAACCTTCAGCAGTGTTTCTTTTAAAAGCTCTCAAAACCCAAATTATTTTCAGTGAATGACACAAGGGGATGTCTTACAAACATTCTCTGCTGGCATTTCAGTGGAGTGGTGTCCTGCAGAATTCCCAGACACCACGGATCCCACTGCACACCCAAGCAGTTCAGCATCACTACTAATCACAGCTGAGTGATTACAGGAAAAATAAAAAAAAAAAACAAAACTGGAAGACAGCAAGAGTGAAACGAGGCAACACTGCAACCCCAACCTTGGTTCTCCACGAGACAGAAACCCAACGTACCTGGCAGAACACAGGTTTGTACTTCAGGGAGAACGCCTGGATCAGCTCCTTGGAGTCGGCGCAGTCTTTTTGTAATTTATCCACACAAAGGCACTTGGAGTGAATGAGGTTTGAGGTCAGCTGGTTCACATCCATCCACTGTGCAAACAGAGTGCTGTCCTCCAGCTGCTTGCCCAGCAGCTCCAGCCTGGCCTTGGCAGCAGAGTCCTTCTTCATGTATTCCACAAAGCCGTAGCCCTTGGAGTGGCCGCTGAGCTCGCTGTAGACCAGGAAACACCTCTCCACGTTGCCATAGGCACGCACCAGCTCCTCAAACTCCTCTATCCTGAGGGAAAGGGGCAGGTTGGTGATGCACAGCAGAGCATCCGTGGGCTGCAGCTGCACGGAGATCTCCTTCCCCCGCAGGGAATGCTGGTGGAATTTCCTGATGGCGCTCTGGGCCTGCTCCCCGTTTAACAGGGTGACAAAAGCTGCAAGAGAGCAGGAGCGGGGACATCACCTACCCCAGCTGGTGTGCAGCCACAGCTCTCCCTCCCCCTGACACCACAGGTGAGAGCCGCACCTTTACCCCAACGTACAACAGATAAATTGATCTATTATATATATATTTTAGAAATATATCACATAGAATGGCTAAAATCTGGGATTATCAATCGAACATCGTCAGCAATTAATTCAAAAAGTGACCATGCTGCGATGCACACACAACTTCAGCACCTGGAACCCAACCAGATTTTCCATCTGGGGAACAAAATTAAATATTCTACTAGCAGACTATTATTTACTAAATGAAATATTCCACTGAAGTCAGCACATCACAGATTCTATGGAATCTCTTTGATGACAGCACCCACAAGTCCTCACTTGGGGGTTAACAGATCTTTTTTGGGGGTCTCAGTCCATAAAGGATTCCACACAATCCCAGACTGGATGAGGAGGGCAGGAACTTCCTGAGGGCCTCTTGTTCCTCAAGAGGGTCACCCAGATGGGCTCCCAGGATCCCAAAAAATGGAGATTCCACAACCTCTCTGGCCAAGCTACAGCAGTGCTGGGTGACCCTCTCAGGGCACAAGTGTTTCCTGATGTGAATAAAAAACTGCAAGTGCATCTGGAGCTGGGCAGGTTTCCCTCTCTCACGTGTGGTTTGGCACAAGAGAGGCCTCAGCAGCAGTTTTGCAAAGGAATTCAGCCAGCTTTGTCCCAAAGGGACACTCACTGAGGAATACTCCTGAGAGGGATCAGAGGGGACCAAAAAATTTCTGATCAACACCAGAAAGTTTCCAACTTTGACTGGCTGCAGTAGAAAGTGACAAAAAAGGCACTGAGGGACACCAGACAAGCTGTGACAGTCCATGACTTCACACACAGCACAGGATGTTCTCACAGAATTGAAATATGGGAACGTTTTAAGTTCTCACCTGTTCTTTTATTCCTGTCCACGTAACAATACTTGATTTCATAATCTTTAAACAAGTCGTGGATTTCCTGCAAGGGAAAAGTACAAGTAACATCACATAAATAAGTCACCAAACCAAGCAAGTGGATAAATTCATCCTCATTTCAAACAAAACCAAAAACTTTCCCAAAAAACAGAAAATTTCACCATAGAAACACTATCAAATATTTGTTTTTAAAGGAGCTGGTTACACTGCTGCAGCAATGTTTTTATCTCACATATAAAACTGGCCTGCTGAATTTGCTTAATTTACTTTTCCTTCTCTGGGGTCACATAAACACAAAAGGGAGTCCTGTAGCTCTCTCTGGATAAAGACAAATAACATCACAGCTCATTAAATAGCAAAACCCTCCCCATTTCTCTGAAGTACAACTGGCACAGCTAAAACACCACATGGACAAGGAACACTGGCAGCATCACATCACCAAATTTACTGAGGGCACAACGCTGCCCCAAAACCCAGCAGCTGCTTTAAGTTTCCTGCTCAAGTTCACTTTAATAGATTTTCACTCTTAATAATGGATATTCTTTCAGCCAGCAGATAATTGTGGCCAGAGTACCCCCTGGAAAGTATCCTCTATCAATTACTGCACAGCTGCTCACAGAGAATCAATCCCAAGAGTGTTACTTGCTCCCACTAATTAATGGGAAGAGAGATGGGGTGGGTAAGAGCAAGTCTAAGAGGAGTTTGCTCCAGCTACTCCCAAAAAACCAAGGTGCACGTGGCCCAAAAACCCCACAAATTATTGTCAGCTCAGTGGTGAGAAAGCAGAGATGAATTTTCACCTCCCCAAGGAAAAAGCAGGAGTAATAACCTGGATATTTACATTATTTTAGTTGGATAAATCCCTCACACAAGAGTGCAAGATGATTTTTGCAAGCAAAATAAGCAACCAGCTTTGTCTAAAAGTTTAATTGCAGCTGATTTCCAGCAGTTGAGTGCAGTTGCCAGTTTGGTAATTCAATATATGGAGCCTAAAGGTTAATTGGGTTCTCTGTGAGGGATATCAGGTGCACACCTTTTAGTCCAGAGAGCACCAATCTCTGGTTTCACCATTTAACAGCTGTCAAATACTGCATGAATAAAATATGGCAGCATCTCTCCGGCCACCACCCGTCCTGGAATAAGGTGTGATAAGGATGGGGTTTCTGAAATCCAAGAAATGCCCAAAATCCAAAGCAGGGAGGAGATCTGAGTGTGGACACCTCTCAAACAAGAATTAGATGATTCTTTCTCGGGTGTGAGAGACTGAGAAGGCACTTTCTGTACGGTTTTGGCAGCTCAGTTGTGCTGGGCCACTGAAGACACAAAAAATTGTTTTCTGTCCCACTCAGAAAAAGAGGGACATATTTGCCCTTTTGGTTTCCTGTATTATTTTACAAGAGCAACACTGGAAGTTTTATATATGATGATTAGGTAGCAGGAAATAGAATTTCAAACAGCTCTGAACACTCTTTTGGAAGTCATCTGTGTATCAGATGATTCCACATGATTTCCCAGTAACTGCCTGGAGCTTTGAGAGAAAAAACAGCCCCTACTGAACAATTCTTTCAGGGATAATTATGGGACATCATATAAAAAATGATGGGAATATAAGGGAGATTTAAAATAAAGCCTGATTTAAGCACAGAAATCTGGTAAAGATTTTAACACCAACTTCCACAGGTGGCTGCCAACACTGCCAGGTTTGTGCAAAGGGTTCTTCCAGGAAGGTTCTGGTTCTTGTGGGCTCTTGGCAGGGCTGAGACCTTCACCTGTGGAACTGGAGTTGTGCAGTGCTTCAGTGAAAGCATTTCTCACATAAACACCGTTCCTGAGGATTTACAAAGATAAAACACGCCCTGCCAGCTCCAGTTCAACAGCTGTAAGTATCTGTGCGTTACACTGAGATTTCTACAGCTACTAAGCCAGGAACTTCTCTAAACTTCACCTCCAACATCTCCCAGCACTCAGGTCTGGTGGAAAAGAAGGAACAGCGCTCCCATTGTGATGCTGTTCCCCACAGCTCGGGGCAGAAGTGTCAGGGAAAGCAATGGACGCGACTCGGCTCTGATCCCCGTGCTCCAAGCAGCTCTCCAGGATCCAGCCAGAAGGAAAATGTTTGCACTGGAGGAGAACGGGGTCAGCCAAGTCAGGTAGATGCTCTAACTGCGACCCTGCTAACTTGCGAGGAATGTAAGCAGAGGATGTTTCCCTGAGAACGGCAGAAACAAACAGCCGCCCTTGTTCCCTTCCCGGCGTTCTGCCGGCGCTGCTCCGGGAGCTCCCGCACTCCCGGCCCCGGAGAGAGGGAGCAAAAAACCCCGAGCACTGCCCGGAGCTCCGAGCTGTAGGAAACCAGGAACAAACCCAAAGTGGAACCACACCTGAGCACTGCCCGGAGCTCCGAGCTGCAGGAAACCAGGAGCGAAACCAGAGAGGGACCAAACCTGAGCACTGCCCTGAGCCCCGAGCTGCAGGAAACCAGGAGCAAACCCCGAGTGGAACCACACCTGAACACTGCCATGAGACCCGAGCTGCAGGAAACCAGGAGCAAACCCCGAGCTCTGAGCTAATGTAGGAAAGCAGGAGCAAACCCAAAGTGGAACCACACCTGAGCACTGCCCTGAACTGTAGAAAACCAGGAGTAAATTCACAGTAGAACCACACCTGAGCACTGCCCTGAGCTACAGGAAACCAGGAGCAAACCCAAAGTGGAACCACACCTGAACACTGCCCTGAACTGTAGCAAAACAGGAGCAAATTCAGAGTGGAACCACACCTGAGCACTGCCCTGAGCTGTAGGAAACCAGGAGTAAATTCAGAGTGGAACCACACCTGAACACTGCCCTGAGCTGCAGGAATCCAGGAGTAAATTCACAGTAGAACCACACCTGAGCACTGCCATGAGCTCCTACCTGTAGCAAAGCAGTGACATGTGGCAGAATTCTATAGTTTGTAAGAGTCATGAAGTAGGTATGGTTTATTTTAGCACTGAGGGCATGTAACAGTAATTCTTAAGGCATATTTGAAATTTTGTTTGATTGTGTTTCCTTTTAGTTTTTAAAATGTTATATATGCATTACATTTTGTAACATGTAACATTTATTTTCTAGTTCTGCATATTTTTGCTTTGTATGGTAGCTACTTTGTGTTTCTCTTAGGATGCATTGTCGTTTTTGGTCTTTTGGCAATTGTCTAGTTCAGGAAATATAGGGCCTTTTTTATCTTAGTTTTTTGCCTTTTTACTCTTTTCATTTTGTATGTTTAGACTACATTCATTTTTCTTATTATAAGAAATGTCAGATGTTAGATTAGATGCTTAGATTTTGCGAGTATAGTGAAGGCCACAGATATGGAATATGATTTTTGTTCAGCTTGTTATATTTTAAAAGACATACCTATTTTTAAAATAATTATAAAATTGGTTTAATTTTAAATCTTTTGTCTCATTTCAAGGAGCAAACTCAGAGTGGGTGCCACCACCTTGTACCTGCTCCAACATCTGCATCCCAAATTCCAGTGACAAAACTGCTCCTCCTAAAGGGCTTTTTCCTCTCTAATAAATCAATTAATCTGCTAATCTACAAAAACTGACTGACAACTCCCACAAAAATCTTCATTAACTGCATCCTATTAAACACAGGACATTAAACATCTTATACAACACGCTGAAAGCTCGAGGGTCACACTTTGAACAAAGTAGATTTTCATAACAAAATTATTAAGTAGTTCTGTCTGGTCCCTTCCAACCCAAACCATTCCAGGATTTTGTGCTCCTGGAACAGAAATGTAACTAATAAAGCACAGCTACTCTACAGTCACTTAAAGCTTTAAAAGCTTTTTTTAATCTTGTCATCAGTACAAATGAAAATTGTAACAAGGAAATAATCGGTCACAAGTGAAAATTAGCAGAAAAAACAAAATCAAATATAATAAAGACAGTTTAAGAGAAATCACTCTTTATGCTTTAAAAAAGTGTGTTATTTACTATTGTAAATGTGCTCTTGAAATACTTCAGTTCTTGCCCTGACTTCTAACTGGCAACCTGAGTTTTCAGGAATTACTGTAAATTTAAGACTTGCAGCTCTGAGACAGAAAAAAATTCCTTAGAGAGGATCTTTGTGCTTAATACCTGCATTGTTTTAAACACAAGTAAGAAATGGACCCATTCACAGGAACATTTATCAAATCAGTAAAGCTCAGTGGTTTATTTCTAATAAAAGCAGCTTTTCCTACTCAGTGCAAGGGAAAAAAAAGCCAAGAAATTCTCAGTACTCACCTGGAACAATACATAAAATACACATAATATTGGA
Source organism: Bombycilla garrulus (assembly GCA_013400315.1). Lineage (NCBI taxonomy): Eukaryota > Metazoa > Chordata > Aves > Passeriformes > Bombycillidae > Bombycilla > Bombycilla garrulus. The sequence continues at coordinate 82,845 of VXBU01004544.1, read as the reverse complement.
TATAAAGCCTACAAGCATGGCTCTCTGTATAGATGTAAAACCAGACTTGATATTAAATGTAATAATTGTGCTATTCTGGCAAGAGAATATTTAACAATTCTAAGGGTGCCTGGCCAGATTTCTGCAGTGAGATTTAGGGAAGACTCCAATATAAACACTCTCCAAGCCTGGTCTATAACTTGACTCTCACTGAGCAGCTGAAGGCCTGAACTTCACATGAATATCCTTGAAATGAGAATCAATTAAGTTTAAAGTAGTTACTTGGCTAACCAGGAGGTTTTAAATCATCTCACAGTTGAAAAAGGCTTTGTTCCATTTGTGCAGGCAGCACAAGAAAAAGAGAACTTCTCAGGAAAAATGCTTTACTTTTACAAAATGATAGAATGGGAATCAAATGGATTCATTTGATTTAAAGACTGTTAAATATTTGAGTTCATGACATGACACACGGGTTTCACTGCAGATATTAAATAAATAAAAAGCAGTAAACATGGGAATATTGACACAGTTTAAATAATGTTACAAAGGGGAAAATCCAGAGCTCTGCTGGAGAGCAAGTGCAGCACCAAAACAAAAGCACTGATGCAAAGTGCAATTTCAACTATGTCCTGGTCAGAGAGGTAGAAGGCCTCAAAATTTCATTAATTTCTGGATAAATCCCCCTAAGAAGTAACACTGCAGGCAGACTGGGCTCCCCACACCTCTCGCTCCCCAGTTTCCAGGTGGTTTTCAGAGCTGAGTTAAAGGAAGCTCTCAGAGGAGCAAAGCTGGAGGAGCAGGATGAGATGTGGCAGATGTGCCAGGAACAGGCAGCACTGAGGTGTGTCCCAAAGCTCCTGCTCAGCTCATTCCCTCCTCATTTCCACCAAACCAGGAAACCTGAAATGAATTCAAGCCTGTCATCCCAGCCCATAAAGTGCTTTTGGGGCAAACATTTCTGTTTGGGAATTGATTCTCACTTTTGTAAGATCCCAGCTCTCAAAGATCTTTAGTGAAGTAATGTAAGAAAATGTGAAGACAGGAAAACAACAATTTCTCAGTGGAATGAAAAACTTTTCCCTCTGATCTTCCAGAGACTTTTGGGAGTGTTGCTAAGAGGATATTTATGGGAGTGGAAATTAATTCCATCATCCTGGGTATACTGGGTGGTGTGAGAGCCAAACGAAAGAGGGGAAAGACAGAGAAATGGGTGAGTTGAGACAGCAAGAGCTCAAAGGAAAAATAATAAAGAAAATTTTAAAATGTCCATCTTAAGGCAGGAGAGCTGCTCCCTCTCCACAATGTGCCTTTCATGTTCAGGCAGTGTGACAGAGGAGAAATAAAAACACAAAGGCCCTTCTACTTAAAGCTCTGGCACCCAACAGATTGGAGAGAGCACTTCCTCAAATTATCACACCTCATTAGAGGCTTCCCATCAAACCAGGGAAAATTATGGCTAATCCAGGGAGAAAGGGAAAAAAAAATGCCACAACCCCATCAGAAACAGCACCACCCTAAGCAGTGATTTGGCTTTTGATCAGGAACAAACAGCAGAGAAAACTGAATGGGTCCATCAGGTTCCAAAAAGCCAAATAAATCCTTGTCCCAGGTGGGCTGTACCAGGCTTGTATCAACAAATAATATGTATATAATATAATAAGTATATAATATGTATATAATATGATATGTATATAATATTATATAGTATAATATAAATACAATGTAATATGTTAAAATAGCAAACCATCCCAACTCTGCTGCATGTTCTACATTAAAGCAGAGCTTCCCCTCCATCAGATTTATTTTGTACAACCCTGTCATGCTGGGATTTAGGGATAATCAACCCAAAAAATATTTGGGAGCAAGTGCATCTTCCACAGCATCTTCTCTGATCTGCAAAGAGGGGAAGCAAAAAGCCAACAGCCCTCGCTGGGCAGCTGATCTTGGCACAGAACACTGGAGATTTGGCTACAAATCTCACTGATTATGGGCAAAAATAGATAAATAACCCAAGGTCTAATCCTCCCAGCAGGAACTCCATGGGATAGGAAGTGGCCTCCCATAGCAGAGTCTGCTGATGGTGTCCCAGTGATGAGCCAAGCCCCTCTGGGAGTTCATCAGCCATAAAAAAAGCAGCCAGTAACAGTAAAAAACCAACCAAATTAGGGGAAACCAAAATCGGTTATTCTAATCCAACAGGGTACTTACAGAAAAAATGTGAATGGTAATTACCACTGTCCTGGTTTGGGATGAGACAGAATTAATTTTGTTCTCACTGGTTCAGTGTCGAGTATTGACTTCAGGATGAGAGTCAGGTTGATAACTCGGGGATGTTTCAGTTCTTGCTCTCAGCCAAGGATTTTCCAGTTTCCCATGTGCAGGTGCATGGAATCCAGGAGGGAGCAGAGCCAGGACAGCCACAGGGATGTCCCACCCCACAGAATTCATGCCCAGTTAAACTGGGAGCAGCTGCCATCAGTCACTGGGTGCCGAGCAACTCTGCTGGGCATCACTTGTTTCTCTTGGCTTTAATTCCTTCTTATTACAATTAACATTAGTATTATTAGTCCTTATATTAATTTTAGCTGGTTTATTCTGCTTCAATAATTAAACTGTTCTTAACTCTCAAGCTTTACTTTTCCCCTGATTCTCCTCAGCACCAGAGCAGTGAAGAAGTGAAAAAGTGGCTGTGTGGTGCTTATTTTCTGGCTGGGGTAAAACCAATACAAAACTTCCTGTCTGGTGAGGTACAAAACTTCCTGTCTGGTGAGGAACAACTTCACTCCCACTCTGGTCATCCTGAAGTTCTTGGCATCTCTTTAGCAGAACAGGGGAGAGGAAGGTGGTATTTCCTTCCCTCCCTCTCTCAGAGCACTCCTCCAGAGCACTGGGAATAGTTTTAGGATTGTTCCAAGGCCCTTCTGGTTGCAATTTTTGCTCTCGCAGCATCCCACGGGCCTGTGTTCCCCGCTGCTGGAGTGGATGATGGATCAGGGATGGTGGCTCAGGGGGAGGCACACACACCAAGGGATCCCTGATCCACTGCCAAGCCCTGCTCAGGATAAAAGCAATCACTACAGCCACGCTCACTTTTAAGTCTCTTGGCAAAGACTCTTCCTGCAACATCATTCTGACCACGCCACCACATCAGAGGCTGTTCACGCTAACAAGAACAGGCTCACTCTCTGCTGTTCCTCAAAAGGACTGACACCAGGGATGATCTTACTGCAAAACACCCCACATCGCTGCCCTGCCCTAAGGAAGCCATCAAATGAGAGC
>VXBU01004544.1:63473-76403 GCA_013400315.1 Bombycilla garrulus | reverse complement strand
AGCGCGGCGCTGGGGCCGCCCCCGCCCTGCCCCGCCCGGGGGGAGCCTGAGGGAGCCCCGCGCCCGGCCCCTCACGGCCCCCGGCCCGCCGAGCTCCGCAGCGACGCGGGGCAGCGGGGCGGGCTGGGCGCTGCCCGTAACGGAGCTCCGGGGGGCGTGCGGGATGAACGGGAACGCGGCGGTAATTTCACAGAACGGGTCGGGTTGGAAGGGAACGCAGAGGAGGCGTCTGGTCCAAGCGCCCTGCTCACGCAGGGTCATCCCAGAGCACATGGCACGGGATTGTGTCCAGACGGCTCTGGAATATCCCCAGAGAGCAGACTCCAGAGCCGTCTGGACAATCTATCAGCCGCACAGCGAAGAAGTTGTGCCTCCTGTGCGGGGGGAAATTGCTGGGCTCAGCCCCTGCCCGTTCCTCTGGTGCCATCGCTGGGCCTGGAGCAGAGCCTGGGCCCTGCTCTGCCCTCCCTGCACACAGGGACAGACTGGGACAGACAGGGATGGACAGGGACACCCAGGGACAGATAGGGACATCCAGGGCTGAGGTCCCTCTCAGCTGGGGCTCCTCTCCAGGCTGAGCAGCCCCAGCTCCCTCAGCCTTTCCCGGGCACAGAGATGCTCCAGCCCTTCCTCGAGCTCCTGTCCTTCCTGTGCTGAGGATCCAGAGCTGGACACAGCACCCAGAGGTGCCCCCAGGGGTGGACACAGCACCCAGAGGTGCCCCCAGGGCCGGGCACAGGGCAGGATCAGCCCTGACCTGCTGGGAATGCTCTGCCTGAAGATGCCACTGGCCTCTTGTCCCCCAGGACACTCTGCTGGCCCAGGGATGGCTCATCGTCCACCAGCACCCTCAGGCCCTTCCCCTCCCCTCATCCCCACAGAAACACAGATTTTTGGGAAGGATTTGAGTGCTCTGGGGCTCTGTTGGGAGGGGAGTTGCCCCAGGATCCATCCCGATGGATGCCAAGGCCAGGGCACTGTCCCTCTTCCTCACCCAGCAGGAATCATTCCCAAATCCCCATCACTGCCTCCTTCCTTGGCTACAGATCCACCCGGAGAGACAAAATAAAAACAGCCAACAACAAAAATAAAGCAGATCCCACCGGATGAATCAGGCTGGAAAAGACCTCTGAGATCATCCAACCTAATCCCAAGTGAACCCAAGAATTCCACTGGAGATCAGCAGGCACAATGGCCCAGAGTGATCTCGTCCCAGTTTTATTCCTCATTAGGGATGTGACAAACTAATTAAAATCCATGAAAATGGGGAAAACAGCACCTGTATGCTCCACTGGTGACACAGGGGACAGGCACAGGGCTGTGACCTGCCATAAAAAGGAGCCCAGCATCATAACAGAAGGACAAGATTTCATGAAATCCCTATAAAATAAATTTCCCTTTCCATGAAGTCTCTGTCCATAAAAACATTTCACTCAGTCAGAACCCACTTTAAAAAAGAAAGCAGGTTGTTCTTTTGGAAAATCCATCTTTCCTTTAGCATAGTTCTTTGCAGTGTCATTTACAACACAGTAAATTTAGCTCTCAACGTTGTCATCATTGCTATAAATGAGTGAAGAATAATTTAAATATTTGTAGCCATTTTTAGACACGAGGCCAACCACAAACAACGGGCAAAAGAGAATTCAGACCTCCATAAACATAAAGAGTCTTAAAAAGGAAATTGGAAGAACACTTGGAGTTAAGTGACAATTCTTATCAAGAAAATCTAAATCTGATGGATCATTCTTGACTCGGTTCAAGGTGCCATTTTAATCATCAGTCACAGATTAAAATCTCCACCAAATATATTATTTTAGAAATTGCTTTAGCCCAAACCAAAAAAGTTAAGAACACAAAGTATCTTGGACTTTCATTACTTTAAAAATGAATTTTAAAACTACAGTAATCAAAGGGATTTTTGGGTTGTTATTTAAAAAACTGTCAGCTGACAAGTTTGTGTCCAAGGGCTTCCTTTTCCCTATTTTTTTATCAAACAGGTAATGTTCCTCCTTTTTCAATATTTGCATTATTTTTAATAAATCAAATCATTGGAAATGAGAGGTAAGTAATTCGGGGACCATGAAAAAGGAACATTTTTCTCTTAGGAATACTGGAACGTGTAATATCTCCTCAAAAATTGTCACCAGACCAAACTATTAGAGCAGAAATTATGGATCTGCTCAAATATCACAAAATGTAGTGATGCTAATGAAGGAATTCAAGCAGAGTAATTAATTACATCATTAATTTTCCTATTTGAAAGTGGACATTGCTCTACCTGTAACCAGTGCTTATTAATTCTACCTACAGCAATTACCTCCTCAAAAATTGCCTTCTTTTGGTCTTTTTTGATGGGCTGCAGTTGTCCCTGAATTGAAATCATTCCAATTTAAAGTGCATTGCTGAGAGAATTCAGAAATGAATAGTTTGATATTAATGGCACAAAAAAAATTCCTGCAGTAAATAGTTGCAGAGAAAGTCTATAAAACAGAAATATATTCAGAGAATATATAAAATATCAGAGAAATATACTTTTTTTTCCTTGGTTAGGGATAGATATTTAAAATACTGTATTTTGTAGGTCAAAGTATTCATCTTTTCCCCTCCATTGTTCATTTCCAGGTGATACCTGCCTCCCAAAAAGCTGCTCCAGGAGGAAGAGGATGCTGAGCCAAGGCATGCAGGTATTTCCTGAAGGAATTTCCTCCTGTTGATTACAGTTTTCCATGAAATATTTCTGACTTTGACTCTTTTTCTGGAGCTTCCAAACCAAACCCCTCCACGTTTATGCTCTGATCTGAAGAGCTTTCCATTTTCTAAACCACTTTCACTGGGTTTCAGTATTGCTGCAGAAGCAAAAAGCAATATTAAAAACCAGAGCAATCCAGAGGAACTTCAGCTGTGCTGCTGATAAACCACCTTGTAATAACTCCATTTAGTTCATTAAATTCCTTGCTAATTAAGAGTGATGCACCCAACCCCAGCAGCTGCATTTGTAGCTCTCCTAAAATGATAAATTTCCCTGTGCTTCTGCAGCTTTGAATCATCCCAGCCATATTTAATTTACATTTTTTTATGGATAGAGTGAGAATTAGAACTGTAAATCCAAACATTCTTTTGGAATTGCAGGTGCAGTCAGGCAAAACTGCCCAGGTTGGGATAGTGGGAGGTGGAATGAAATGGGATTTCAGGTCCCTCCCAACCCAAACCAACCCAGGATTCTGGGATTTTCTGGGATTCTACATCCAGAAATCCAAACAAATTCAGATCTGTGCACGTAAAGTGAAGTCCAAGACTGAGAAGGTGTTGGATGCAAGACCCACCTGCTATTCCCAGTATTTGAGGGACTGGGAATCCCTGTGAGCTCTTCAGGTAAGCCATGCCTCAATGAAAGAGAAATTAAACAATGAAATGTTTCCTGCAGGGGCTGTGGAACCCAGCAGCTGCTGCACATTCCATAAAAATAAAGGATCACCATCACCAAAACCACAGACAGTGCCATTCCCCGTGTCCCTGCTCCAGCTGCTCCTTTTGTCCCTTTAAGACACCGAGATTTTCAACCCAAAAGGTGCAGATTTCAATTTCAACACCAATAATTAAATTTGGTGATGATCACCCAGATCACCCCACAACACACACTACACCAAAATACACCAGGAGTGCTCAAAGGAATTCCTTTATCTTTTTTTTTCCTTAAAAATCCCAATAATTTTGGCATTCTCTGTGAACCATTCCATGACATGCCCAAATTTTTATTTCCTTACTCCTGCTCTTCCATCCAGGCACAAAACCCTTTTGAGTTGGAACCTGCTGGCTGTGAATTTGCTGCTCCTGATTTTGGGAATGATGGATTATCTGAGGATCAGCTTCTCCTTGCTTCCACCCTTTAACTGCAAATAAAGAGTAAAAAGGTGGGAGAGTTCAGAGCTGCAGCTTCCAAAGTAACTCCTGCAAGGAAATCATTACTGGGCTCTGCTGTAATGGGCTATTTTGGGATCTGTGGTCTCTGCAGCAGAATTTCAAACTTTTGTTGCCCCGTGCAGCATTAGCAGATCTGTGTGGTTGTGTTTAAAGGCAGCAAAAAAAAATTATAAAAAAAAAAAGAGTAAATATTAAAACAAACACCACAAAGCAAAGCCAAGTTCTTGAATAATAACTGAGAACAAAGGAAAATGAGATCAAACAAATACAATTCTCCTCAATAAATACTCAGATATTCACAGGGGAACCACTGCAACTCTCTCTCCTGAATCAATGCCCTCCCTGCTTTAAATCACCGTTCTTCCCACACAGGCTTTGTTTTTCCTCATCCAGCTCCAAATTCAGTCATTAGTTATTGGCACCAAGTGCATTTTGGCAAATTTAGTATTAAAAACCATCCAAATGTTCCTTGGATTCCTGGCAAAAGCAGATCCAGCCCCACATTCCTACAGGAGTATTTTTACTGGCCAGCCTATGAAAATGGGAATTCCAAATAAATCACTCTCAGATTCCCTAAAAGCACCAATTTTCTAGGAACTGCAAACTGATAGTGAGAATTCACAGGGAATTACACAATCATTTACCACCAAAAAAATAGGGAAGACATAATTCTGGGTGTGAAAGCATTCCATAGGGTAAATCCATAGATCTCCATTACTGCTCCTTGGACCTGGCTAATTATAAACCTGCAGGAAATGTGCTGGGATTAACTGAGGAGCTGGGATGGACTGGGAGGGAGCAGCCATGGGACCAGCAATTTGTTTGGAGAAGATAAACCAGTCCATCATTCCTCCCTGCCAGCAGAGCCTGCAATTTCCAGCACCCCCACAATATTTTGTCCTTAAAAACTTGTTACACATGGCAAAAAAAAAAAAAAAAACCAACAAAAAAAACCAACTTGTTCAATGTGGAAAACTGGACTAAAGGAGGTAATGCAAGAGAAACATTCCCAAAAAAAATTATGAGGCTTTCAGATGTTCAAAAGAGGTTTCCATTGGAACTGTCACCCAACGTGCCGTGCCTGATTTCCCCATGTTCAGAGTGAAAAAATCCATCCCCTTCCTGTTTTCCAGGTGCCCTGAGATTTTTTTGCCTTATGGAGATTTCCTTGGTCCAGCTGCAACAGAAATAAACTATTAAGGAGGTTGTTGTTATTATTTTGCAGCAATTAGATAATTTAAATCACTTAACCTTTAATCCTGCATGTGATTTGCATGAATTATGCCAAGAAAAGGGATATTGGGAGCGGTTTTGTGGAAGTGTCAGAATGCTGGGGAAGTGAAATGAAGGATATGAAACTCTCTGAGTGCATTCCCAGTTTCCTGTTGCTGCTGCCAGCCCATCTCAGGGTCTGCCCAATTTCATTACTTCTGTGCAATGGAAGAGTTTTAGAATTGGAAAAATTCATCAGTGTTTGGCCAAACGGGAAACCCTTGGCAGGCTGATGGTTGAAGTGGATTTAAGGGAGGACCACCAGGACTTTGCCAACACCTCTCTGCACGTTTTTCCCTGCAGAGTGCCTGTGAGAAGTGCTGAGCTGGCAGTTTTGGAGGCTCCCTTTACCCACGGAGTGGTTGCAGGGTGCAGGTGGGGTATGAGGATTCCTTCTGCCCTTGGCCAGCAGATTCCCTCCCTGCTGCCTCTGCTGTCCCAGGAGAGGCAATCCCAGCAGAGGGCTCCTGCTCAGCAGTGCTGAACTGCTGGATTTGCCAGTGCCAGCTCCAAAAGGCTCCAAGGAACCAGAGCAAACCAGGATTGCTCCTTCCCAGGGCAGCTCCCGGCACAGAAACGAGCCCAGGGATCATTTTTTCCACGGGATTTAGAAGAGGCCGCTCTGAGCTGAAGAAAAGCTCCGGGCCCAAGACACGTTCTGCCTCTGCCATCGGTGTGGCTGTTCCAGAGGAACAGTGATCCCATGGGATCTCCTCCCGAGGAGGAACCTGCAGTGCTCCTGGGCAGGGGCTGGCACTCACCCCAGCCGTGCCTGGCACCTCACTAACGAGGCAGGGCTCGGGGAACTTCACTCTCGGATTGCAGCGGCCAAATTCCACTGCAGCCTTGGCCCCGGGAACGCCAACCCCTCTGGGCCAAGGTCCTTCCGTGCTCAGCTCGGAGCACAAAGCACAAAATCATCACCTCTCAGCAGCCCAGGGGCTGCCAGGCACGAACATGAAATATTCCAGGGCACCGATGTTCCTTTCTCCCACTCAGGCTCCCTGGCAAAGAGGGGATTGCACAGCAAAACAATCCAATGGTTCCCGAGTTAACTGCTGCAGGAATTAATATTCCAAACATCGCTGACAGCCCGGAGCAGGCTCCTTTGAAAATCCCAGCCCTAGCTGGGAATCTCTTTTACAAACAACTGAAACGGGCAGCCAAGAGCTGGGAACGCTGCAAATTCATCTTGGAACTGGCCAACAGCCTCTTGGATTACCTGCACTCCCTCAGATCCACCACTTCTGCATCCTAGTTTGTTTTTCTCCTTTTCCCTATTTGCTGCCAGCTTACTCCCGTAGTTTTTGCTCTGACAAATCCACTTTCTGTCCTCCTGCCCATTTCTGGGTCACTTGACAGAATAAAGCCTTTGAGAGATCTCCCTTTGCCCAGTTATAGTCACAAGTCCTGCTGCATGTGAACGTCTCCTGAATTCCCATCCATCCTCTCTGCCCTTGCCAAGGGCAAGGATGAAGATAATATTTCATGGCTTAAATGGCCTTATAAAATGTTCATGGCTAAATTGTATACCAGGCTTTGCAAATCACACTTTTTTAGCCAGACATAAATAAATTAAAAAGAAAAAAATCTTAATGTGTTTTCAATCAATATATTCTGCCCAGAAAAATGCTTCTCCAGGGTTCCTGGGATATAGGAAAATCTATACACTTGGCAGATCTCAAATACTCCAAGCATCAAGTCAATTTAACATTCATGAACTCAAACTAAAGGCAATGCTTATTTTCACTTTAAAAGCACTTTTTTGTTGTTGTTGTTTTGTTTTTGGTGGGAGAATGAAACGAAACCTACAGGAAATTAACACAAGCATGCTGAGAAAATAAGTGGAAAATTAATGGCCATAAAGTCTTATCAGTTCTAGGGAAGGAGGATCCAGGGTTTAACTGCTCTTTTTATGATCTTGCTCTTCAGTCAACACAGTAAAATAATGCTGGGGAGGGAAGGCCATGGCAGAACTCAGGCAATAAACATGAAGAGCAATCCTGCAGCTCCTTACAAACCCCAATCCCATCCATTATCAGCAGTGGCATCTTTCCCAGCATCCCATTTATTCCTGCAGCACTGGAGCTGGGATTGGCACACCTGGAAAGCAGAGTTTTCCCTCTCATTACCTTTCACCAGCACGAGCTCTTCCCATCACTTCAGGTTAGGCAGGGCTGTGCAGACCCCTCACGTCAAGAACAATTTGTACGTCCCAGAAGAGATGAAGCAGCAGCGAGGAGAAGCTCTTGAAAAGCTTTTAAGGCAAAAGCAAAAAGGGTTTGGTTGTTGGATTTCCGAGAGCTGTTCCAAGGGCTTCTGGAAGCTCCTGTTTTCCTGCAAGAGAACCCTGCAAGCACCTGCTGCTGGCAGGAAGGTGAGGAACCACCAGAAAACCTCTCCCTGAAGTAATGCTGTAGTTCAAATAATGAACATGATGATTTTTTCCAATCTAGTGGCTATTAATGATATTTCTGATACATTTTATCAGATGATTTGTCCACGGTATCCAAGCACCAGCATGGCTTTGGTTTGCAACTTTTAAATGGATCCCAGCCTGGGTGATCCCCAGGGCATCAGCTGCAGAGTTCTGAGAGCACAAAGCACAGCTCAGTGGATTCCTGCCCTGCCTGCTCAGCTAAAAGCCTCCACCAAACCCTGCACAAACAGCACAGCAGCAAATCCAGAGCCACTGAGGTTTCAGGAGAGGATCAGGAAAATAAAACCCTGAAATTATTTGCTTTGGTGACTCTAAGCAGAGGATGACCACTTCCAGAAATGCTCATTTTCCCAAATAATGACCAACCAGCTAAAAACAGGCTTTCAAACTTCCATCAATGCTGTCATTCATATTTAAAGGTTAGATTTCTCAAGGTTGTTGATAAAACTGGAAGAACTGGAGTGAATTTTCAGTCCTGTTCAGGCAGAGAAGGAAAATGAGGCAGAATCATTTCAGTGCGGCCACTTCTCCACAGATCTATACTTATATACAGTTTATTTCACTAGAGATTTTAATTTTATACATAGTATAAAGGGGTATCCTGGTATCACACATAGAGTTATTTTACTGTACTGTTTAAGAACCAATTTTTTACATAATACAGTATTAAGTACCATATTAATTAAAGCAAGTGATTTTTTTTATAAAAAACCCTACATATAAATGGATGTTTATCATATGCACAGTGCAAGAATGACTTGATATCATTGTAATCACAAAATGTGAATCTAAAATACAACACTGTGATTGAAAACTAATCGATAATTACGATGCCCTGTGTTGTAGACATTGATTAATCTTTGAATTACCAAGCAAGGTTAAAATTCCAGACAAACAGCAGCAGCTTCTCATTATGGTTTCAAGGTTTCTTCCACAGTAACCCAAGTTTTACAAAACACTGGTTTATCCCTACTTGTGGTCTAAGGAAACAGAAGAATGGCACAGATTCCATTTGGGATTATCTGGTAACTAATGCTAAAGAAATTCTTTATTACTTCCACACAGGAATCCTTTAAGGATGAGCGAAGAGATAAAGAAGTTTCTGGGCAGATTCTGGGCAGAATTCTCCAAATTTTAGTAACCAGAGTACAGGATTTCTCCTCTGCAAATAGGAAGACAATACTGGAATAGAAATCAGGCTGTAATATTTACAGGAAACAAATGTGGGAAAGAAAGCAATCCTAATGTAAACACCGAGGCAGAGAGGGCTTCTTCATTTTCCCTTTGCAGAGTGGGGCGCTGGGTGAGGGTCAGCTCCTGAGGAACAGGGGTTTTCCTGGGGAGAGCCCCTTCCCCAGCACAGAATGCACGTGGTACTCGTTGAGAATCCCTAACAGGTTTTCTCCCCTCCCTCCCCCCAAAGTTTCAAGTTCAATAAATAGTAGAAAAATAATCCTTTACTTAAAAATCTCGAGATGCAACGTCCCAGGTCCCGCACAGCACCGTGGCCGCAGGGAGCTGCCACCTGCAGAGAGGCCAGCAGCCTTCCCCCTGCCTGGCACTTCTGGGCTCTCCAGCTGCACATTCCTGCTCTTCCAGTTAAGGAAACCAAATCATCTCTGGCTCTTTAAGCTCTCCCTCTGCTCTTGGCTCAGCACAACGAGCTCCAGCTGCTGGATGAACTCCCACCCCTGTTCCTGGAGGTCTAAGGTGCCTCCTCCTGCTCCATCTGTCTCCGTGTTTTGGCAGGTCCATTCATCAAGCACGTTTGCAGGCCAGAGCCAACCTTACATTTGTAAAAACGCAAAGCTCCGACGCCTCAGTTTGGTGGGGAAGCCTGTGGGGAGCAGCACGGTCCCCAGGGCTCTGGAGTGACATCTGTGGTGTCCCTGGCACAGCCTGCAGGTGGTGGCATCTGTGGTGTCCCCAGTGGCACACCCTGCAGGGGTGGCTGTGTCACTCAGCATCCACGGTGTGCACGGTGACAGCGGCCTGCAGGTGGTGGCTGTGGTGTCCCCAGTGGCTGTGGTGTCCCTGGCACACTCTGCAGGTGGTGGCTGTGGTGTCCCCAGTGGCACACTCTGCAGGTGGTGGCTGTGATGTCCCCAGTAGCACACCCTGCAGGGGTGGCTGTGTCACTCAGCACTCAGCATCCACGGTGTGCACGGTGACAGCGGCCTGCAGGTGGTGGCTGTGGTGTCCCCAGTGGCTGTGGTGTNTGCAGGTGGTGGCTGTGGTGTCCTTGGCACACCCGTGATGTGGTGGCTGTGTCACTCAGCACTCAGCATCCACGGTGTGCACGGTGACAGCGGCCTGCAGGTGGTGGCTGTGGTGTCCCCAGGGGCTGTGGTGTCCCTGGCACACTCTGCAGGTGGTGGCTGTGGTGTCCCCAGTGGCACACTCTGCAGGTGGTGGCTGTGATGTCCCCAGTAGCACACCCTGCAGGGGTGGCTGTGTCACTCAGCACTCAGCATCCACGGTGTGCACGGTGACAGCGGCCTGCAGGTGGTGGCTGTGGTGCAGGGCGGGGTGGTGCAGGCGGTAGTGGTGGAATTTGTGGCTCAGCAGCGCCGCTGTCTGCGGTGGCGTGTCCAGCTCCAGGTCCTCGTCGTGGGTGCCCACGTCCACGCCGGCCGAGAGCGGGTCGTTGTTGCAGGGGGGGTTCTCGCTGTCCTCCTGAGGGCTCATGGTGCTGTAGCCTGGGGAAAAACAGCAGCAGTGAGCAGCTGCACACTCTGAACTCCCAGCGCTGGCTGGGCACCCTCTTGGAACCAGCACAGGCTGCTCACAGAGGGAATAAAGCTGCTTTCTCACTACAACAAACCCCAGCAAACTCATCCTCTCCTGTAACTCCATACTGGATCCATTCCCCTGCCACTCAGAATTCCCAGAGCTGGCTGGCCACCGTCATGGAATCAACACAGGATGCTCAGAGGGGGTGTAAAACAATTTACTTAATTAAGAGAACAAAGTCTAACAAACTCATCCTCTCCTGTAACTCCATACTGGATCCATTTCCCTGCCACTCAGAAGTCCCAGGGCTGGCTGGGCACCCTCATGAAATCAACACAAGCTGCTCAGAGAAGGAATAAAGCTGTTTCCTTACTACAACAAAGCCCAACAAACCCATCCTCTAAGTCTGTAATGGATCCCTTTCCCTGCCACTCAGAATTCCCAGGGCTGGCTGAGCACCCTTCAAAAAATCACTCACAGAGTGCTTAGAGAGGGAATAAAACAATTTTCCTAATTAACAGAACAAACCCCAACAAACTCATCCTCTCCTCTAAGTCTGTAATGGATCCCTTTCCCTGCCACTCAGAATTCCCAGGGCTGGCTGAGCACCCTTCAAAAAATCACTCACAGAGTGCTTAGAGAGGGAATAAAACAATTTTCCTAATTAACAGAACAAACCCCAACAAACTCATCCTCTCCTCTAAGTCTGTAATGGATCCCTTTCCCTGCCACTCAGAATTCCCAGGGCTGGCTGGGCACCCTGCAAGAAATCACTCACGGAATGACTCCCTTAGAGAGGGAATAAAACAATTTTCCTAATGAACAGAACAAACCCCAAACTCATCCTCTCCTGTAACTCCACACTGCTCCCTTTCCCTGCCATCATCTTTGGTTCAAAGCTTTGGGGACATGTGGTTTGTGCCACCCCAAACAAGAACAGCACCCACGTGTTCAACAGTTTGCAACAGCAGAATTGCTGGCACTGGTTTCAAACCAAAACATAAAAGATACCACCCCCAAAAAAATCTGTTAAGATATAACCTGGATTTATACAAACCAGCTGTTCCCACTCAGACCAGGCTGCGGGGCAAGCAACTCCCCCTCAGCATTTCTAACTGCAAAACCAAATGAAATTTAAAAGGAAAAAGATCTTGCTTTAATTGGGAAGAAATCCTTCTCAAAAAACAAGGACTAAAGGCTGAGGTAGCACTGGTGCTCCTGAGCATCTCAGTCAGGTTTTCAGCTGGAGACACCTAAAAGGAGGGTGGTAAAAATAGCAGCTGAGTCCCCAGAGCTGCCTCTCATTTCCCATGCTCTGAGTCACAGCTCGGAGCTGGCACCGAGGAATTGGGGAAGAAGCCTGGGCAGCCCTTTGAAGATGGAATTACAGAAACTAAAAATAGCAGTGCACATTCCAGATGGAGGTAGACAGCTCCCCTGCTAACCCAGGATGACTAAAAGATGGGAAGGATTTGCTGGGACTGCAAGGAAAGGAGCAAAGGGAGCATTAATCTGGCAAATCTGCCTCAGCACAGGTAATCTCACCCCAAATCCAGGGTAATTCCTCCTGGGGAATATTGTCTAGGAGACATCTGTTCATGCACGTTCCAAGGCTTTGGCCTTGGGGTTTCCTGTCCCAATTCCATTAGTGCAGCCAGTCTTAGTGCTGGGCCAGGTCTGCTGGAAGGTCCCCAGCCTTGCAGAGCTGACAGCTTGCAGACTGTCCTGTCTAGCCCTCCTCCTCTTCATTTCCTAATAAATTAAGCCTCCTCATGAGTCAACAGCATTACATCCTTCTAGCAGCTTTCCAGATTTAAGGAGATTTAGTCTCAGGGCAGGGGAGACACATCCCAACCCCCTGAGCCTAATGGTGCCCAGCATTTGCTTAAAGGTGCTGGAAGATGACAAAATCTCAGACTGGTTTGGGTTGGAAGGGACATTAAAAATTATCCTGTTCCACCCCTGCCATGGCATGGACACCTTCCAATGTCCCAGGGTGCAGCAAACCCCATCCAGCCTGGCCTTGGGCACTGCCAGGGATCCAGGGATAGCCACAGCTGCTCTGGGCACCTGTGCCAGGGCCTCACACCCTCCCAGGAACAATTCCTCCCTAACCTCTCATCTAATGCTACTCCCTTTCCGTGTGAACCCATTTCCCTTGTCCTGTTATCTCAAGGGGAAGAACCTTTCCCTGATCTCCAGCCCGGCCCTCCCCTGGCACAGCTCCAGCCACTCCCTGGGTGCTGTCCCTGGCACAGGGAGCAGAGACTGGAGCTGTCCCTTGGGAGGATGCTGAGCTGCCCAGCGAGGTCTCCCCTCAGAACAAACCCAGGCAGGACAGCACAGCAAGAAGGAGCAAAGCGTTTTGCCTGGCTTTGGTTGTGGCTGCCTTATCTGCAAGGAGCCAGACTCCTGTGATGTCTGGAAAAGCTGCTCTGGAAACAGAGATTGGGGAGAATAAAAGAATAAAAGGGATTTATTGCAAGGATCCAGCCTGGGCAGTGCAGGAACCCCTTGGGGCTGCACCCAAGGCAAACCCACAAATGGGCACAAAATGGCCGCCG